>JAWQRP010003942.1:0-12570 GCA_033557875.1 Quadriops clusia
ATGTCGAAATCATAAGATTAAATATATATGTAGGGTAAAATGTATATGTGTACATAGTAATATGTACACGTGTACATGGTCAGGTGTATATGTGCACATGGCAATAAGTATACGTGTACATGGTAATGAATATATGTGTACATGGCTGGCCGTGATTTTTCACGGGCATTAACTAGTAAAGCAATAAACACTGGAAGTTTGTCCAGTTTACACAGTCTATGATAAAACTGAATGGTTTATAATCTAAACTTTAAAACTGCGAGCGACGAAAAAATTGAAAATTTTGAATTAGACCAGTGTTTAATAATTGTTATTTATAATTTTACAACTTCGGTAACATACAACTGAACGTAAACGCTCCAGTTGACTGTATTAAAAACGAGCGCCGAAGGCGCGAGGCGGCGAGCGAGCGAAGCGAGCGAGCACCGAACTTTCAATAATTTAAAAAGAAAATTATTAGAAAAAATTATTACTTTCAATAATTTGAAAACAAAATTATTATCTACTTCCAATAATTTGAAAACAAATTATTAAACGTAATAATGATTTGAAAAATATCAATGATATGGAAACTATTTTTATTACATGTTCTATTGAGCAGGAAAATTATTGTCATACATAAAACTGAATGGTAAAGAATCTAAACATTAAAACTGCGAGCGACGAAAAAATTGAAAATTTTGAATTTGACCTGTATTTAATAATTTTTATTTATAATTTTATATCTTGGGTAACAAACAACTGAACGTAAACGCTCCAGTTGACTATATTAAAAACGAGCGCCGAAGGCGCGAGGCGGCGAGCGAGCGAAGCGAGCGAGCACCGAACTTTTAATAATTTGAAAAGAAAATTATTAGAGAACAAAATTATTAGAAAACAAACTTATTACTTCCAATAATTTGAAAAGAAAATTATTAGAGAACAAAATTATTAGAAAACAAAATTATTACTTCCAATAATTTGAAAAGAAAATTATTAGAAAACCAAATTATTACTTCAAATAATTTGAAAACAAAATTATTTTAAAACAAAATTATTAGAAAACAAAATTATTAGGCATAATATTGATTTGGAAAATATCAATAATATGGAAACTATTTTTATTACACGTTCTATTGAGCGGGAAAATTATTGTCATACATAAAACTGAATGGTTAAGAATCTAAACTTTAAAACTGCGAGCGACGAAAAAATTGAAAATTTTGAATTAGACCTGTGTTTAATAATTGTTATTTATAATTTTACAACTTGGGTAACATACAACTGAACGTAAACGCTCGAGTTGACTGTATTAAAAACGAGCGCCGAAGGCGCGAGGCGGCGAGCGAGCGAAGCGAGCGAGCACCGAACTTTCAATGATTTGAAAAGAAAATTATTAGAAACCAAAATTATTACTTTTAATGATTTGAAAAGAAAATTATTAGAAAACAAAATTATTACTTTTAATGATTTGAAAAGAAAATTATTAGAAACCAAAATTATTACTTTTAATGATTTGAAAAGAAAATTATTAGAAAACAAAATTATTACTTTTAATGATTTGAAAAGAAAATTATTAGAAAACAAAATTATTACTTAAAATAATTTTAAAAGAAAATTATTAGAAAACAAAATTATTACTTAAAATAATTTGAAAAGAAAATTATTAGAAAACAAAATTATTACTTCCAATAATTTGAAAAGAAAATTATTAGAAAACAAAATTATTACTTCCAATAATTTGAAAATAAAATTATTGAACGTAATAATAATTTGGAAAATATCAATGATATGTAAACTATTTTTATTACACGTTCTATTGAGCAGGAAAATTATTGTCATACATAAAACTGAATGGTAAAGAATCTAAACATTAAAACTGCGAGCGACGAAAAAATTGAAAATTTTGAATTTGACCTGTATTTAATAATTGTTATTTATAATTTTACAACTTGGGTAACATACAACTGAACGTAAACGCTCCAGTTGACTGTATTAAAAACGAGCGCCGAAGGCGCGAGGCGGCGAGCGAGCGAAGCGAGCGAGCACCGAACCTCCAATGATTTGAAAAGAAAATGATACAATGTGTTGTCGCTCGGTTCCTTCGCCTTTGGTTGGATGGTAAGAGAATGTGCAAAGATCCCACCTTGTGCCGACATAACTGTATTTTCTCATCCCCTGATTGTGCTCCAATTAGATAAGTACTTATTTTCTTGATAAGTACTTGCCACTTCGCGAGTTGGTCATGTTCCCCGATCCTTTTGAATGAGTGTCCATTGATTGCCTTGTTTGGGTCTACTCAGGTTCCTACAATACATGCATTGTATGATAATTGGACCAGACAGTTCAAACTGTCCGGATAGTTTCTCTCTCACTGGGTTCCGCTGGGTTTACTAAATTGTGCGATTTATTGATCTTTTCTATGTTCCGCCGCCTGAAGGCTGATATCGAAGTGTTGATTAGTCCTCTCAATTTATGAGATCTTGCTGATAACAGAGAGAGAGAAGCGTACCACCAAATAAATAAATAAATTTATTCTTGCTCATTGTGCTCATCTACGATACTCTTAACCATTGCGTTTAATATTGGCCCAAGATTAGCGATCCTTCAGTGTGGGATTAATCAAATTTGCCACGATTTAAAGCAAGGTAGCAAGCAGAGGAATAAGAGTCTATTGTTAATTTATTTCTTATGCCACATTGAATGACTACAACACAAAGAGGGTGATGTTTAATAGCGAACAAAGACCATCTTGGTCTAAAGGTCCTTGGTCACGGCTGATTCACGATCGGATTGCCCTGGCGGCATTGGCGCGAACTGTAAATACGCTATTGGCAAAGAGTAATCCTTGTTATTAGCAAAATATGAATCGGCGGCCTTAAGAAATGATCGAATTCTAGAAACTTTATGTAGTTCTCTATATAGTTTCCTGCTTGGCTTTGTATGGAGCTACGTGATGAATTAGTGATGAAGATTTGATGATGCGGATTCGCTCGATTGGATGAAGCGGATTAGAACGTTTAATGAGGAGGATTTTCTAATGAATGAGTTACTAACAAACGAGTTACTAACAAACGAGTTACTAACAAACGAGTTACTAACAAACGATTTACCAAAGATTTACTAAAAAAAAAAGATTTTCTAATGAATGATAGAAGCTAATACTTGTAAACTACCGGATGATGAAAAAGTGTACTACCAATTTGAGTCAACTAATGCAGGATGACCAATCATAGTTGGCCAACGAAGATGAGTACCAGCCAAGTTGTTCCAGCGCACACTTGAGCGAATATTTGCGCGATAGAGCGAAAAACAGAAGCGACCTAGAATCGTGTTACACATTCTTGCTTGAGTGATGACTCCAGATCTAGTAGCAAGGTCTCCTCAGCCATTTACGTCTGATTTCGGTACGAGATGTGAAAGTTCTAATTTCATTGCGTAAACGCTCTCAAGACTCGCGTTTTGTTATATAAATGGTCGTTAACACGTTTGCTCGAGGTGTTCTCATGACTTCATGAATGAGCCACTTTTAGAGATCGTCTCGTGACGTGATGGAGAGGGGCTCTAAGTGCCCTACAAATTGATCAAGAGCATTTTAGGTTAATTTTATGCGGCAATATTGGTATCGTTGCACGCAGAATCAATGATCCCCAGAATGTGGGGAGTAGAATGTGGGGATTAGATTGTGGGGTGTAGAATGTAGGGATTAGAATTGTATGTGGTAAAATTCACTCACCGGTATTTGAACAAAGGTCCCATTGTTGATCACAGGGTAGGAGTACAAAGGGACGACAGGAACACTTCCGTTCTTCAGGTAAATAGGTCCTTGGATCGGAGTCACCGCTGGAAGCACTGGGGTGCCATGGTGGGGATCCACGACCACGTCGTCGTAATAGTCATCATCGTAGTCTATCACTGGGTGCAGGCTCGTTCTTGTTGTGACAGGTTCAACCCTCTCGTACTGAATGGGCCGAAGAGGTGGCTGCTGGTCCTCTGGTCCCCCGAGAGGTTGGCCATCAGGTATGCGGTTAATTTGACCAGGTTGGAGTTGGTCTTGCTGCTGAGGCGGCGAAGGAGGATGGTGCGTTTGCTGGTGGTGAATGGTCGTCTGAAATGGGTGCCCAGCTGTTTTAACACCATTTGAAGCATGACGATGGGATTCGAAATCCTCCCTCAAGAAAGGATGCTGAGGCCTCGGGTACTGATATGGGCCGTGCTCTGGCTGGTGCTGGTACTGCGGGGGGAGAAGAGGGGGCTGGTAGAAGTGAGTGGTGGCAGGAGCTGGGGTCGCCAGAAAAGGAGAGCTATAATTTAGCAAAGACATGGCGAAGAGATGAGAGCGTTATGGTTCTTTGGTTGAGCTTCTAGATGAGCCACAAAATTCACATTTTAACTAAATAGTCCTCCGGCGCCACTGCGTTACGCCACTTCGCGTTGGGCTCCCTCGGAGCACCTCGTCGACATCTTTAACCCCACCATCTTGCGCACGAATCCGCCTGGAACAAAATCAGATAAGAAGTACCAAATTAACTCCGCCGATGAAGCAATTAAAGCATAAAATCGTTTTTGTGTCACATCCGTGTATTATTTAATATCAATAACAATTTTTATTTGTGACTAATGGCCACATTCACCTTCTGAACTTCCTGGACGGAATTCCTCAACAGAAGTGTATCACAGCTGGACCAAGACCTTGCCGACAATGACATGAGTGGTACACGAACACTTGGTCGCTATATTTCATAGTATTTATCAGATATGATTATTGCAAATCAATCTTTGCTTAGTATAGCCTTTGTGTTGAAAAGTTTTTGTGTTGAAGAGTCTTTGTGTTGAAGACTGTTTGTGTTGAAGAACCTTTGTTACCAAAGTTTAAGAATCAAAAAATTGCAAATAGCATGTACCATAAGCAAAGTAACGAATAATTTAGTACTCATAGACTATTCAACTTTTTCACTCATTTTATTTACAAATTCCCGAAAAATGTCAAAAAAATTCCAAGTCTAAACCCCGAAAAAACCGCCCAAAAATCTCAGAAAACCCCGAAACTCGTCTCCGCCACGAGGTAGCTCCAAAAAAATGGAAAAACGCAACGGCTTCAAATCGACAAGTTCCCCGAAGACCCTCTCTTTGTCCGCCGCCAAGGCCTCCAACGTCGACTACCAGGTCCTCTACACCTGGCTGGAGAACTACCCTCTTTCTAGGACCAAGAGGAACATCTCCAGAGACTTCTCCGACGCTCTCCCTTTGGCAGAGATCCTCAAGAAGCACTTCCCGAACGTCGTGGATCTCTCCACTTTCTCCGCTGGTACGTCCTTTAACAACAAATTGGGCAATTGGAAGATTCTGGAGGAAAGGGTCCTCAAGAGACTCAACGTGCAGCTAGCGTTTGAGGTGAAGGACCAACTGGCAAAAGGAATCCCAGGTACCATAGACAAGGTCCTCTGGGAGGTGAGGAACGCTCTGATTGGGGCGAACGGAAGTTCGCAGTTTGAGGATTTCGCCCGAAGAACGGAAATGCAGAAGAGCAAAGTACCGACTTATCTGCTTCTCAAGATTAACAACGACGTCGCGGAAAACGACAAGGTTTTGTCCGCCATGAAACACAAAATTAGGCATTTGGAGAACATTTTGGACATTAGGAAGAGGAGACCTTACGTCCCGGCCTAAGAGGTACCGTTTTGGCATTAGGCAGTTACTTGTCAATAAAAATTTATTTTGATGTAGGTACATAAACGATATTATTGCCGCATTTAAAATGTACAATAGAAATAAAATGTAATTTTACGATTAAATTTTTTTAACAATATAAATTATTTTTTTTAACAATATAAATTATTTTTTTTAACAATATAAATTATTTTTTTTAACAATATAAATTATTTTTTTTAACAATATAAATTATTTTTTGAACAATATAAATTATTTTATTAAATTTGATTCATTGACTTACCGATGAGAGAAGTATTCTGTTGTTCAACGTACCAAGTCAATAATAAGAGAACAACTGGAGTAATGTAGTACTATTTAATACAGTCTCGTGATAATTCCGTTCACTTGTTGAGCGTCGCACGACTCGCACAGCAAAGCAAAGGAAAAGTCTTAACCCTTTCTAAGTCGGTACTCTAACCCAAGAAGTGGAATTGGTAGTACCTCAGCAAAGGTGCGACCGATTAAAACTGTCTCAGGGACTCAGTTGTGTGCTCTATTAAACATATCCAGCATGCATTAGAGTAAGTGTTTTCGAGAGGTACTAACCTTGGATATCTAGTTTTATACCGACTCTATCCACTGTCTATCTATCTATCTGCATCTGTTATAAGAGCTGAGCATTGTTATGAGACCGCCACCCACCCATAAAGGCGATCGGACGGAGACCGAGCCAAGGAAATGGAGTCAAATAAAGGCAATTTACTCGTTATGCGAATACAATTATTAGAAACGTGTAAAGATAGTAAATTTATACTGTCTGTTTTAGGGCTATCTATTTTCATTGTGATAAATTAAATTGTTTTAAATTAATTTATTTTAAATTAAATTGTTTTAAATTTAATTGTTTTAAATTAAATTGTTTTAAATTAAATAGTTTTAAATTAAATTGTTTTAAATTAAATAGTTTTAAATTAAATTGTTTTAAATTAAATTGTTTTAAATTAAATTGTTTTAAATTAAATTGTTTTAAATTAATTTATTTTAAATTAAATAGTTTTAAAATAAATTGTTTTAAATTAAATTTATTTTAAATTCAAATTATCTTAAATTAAATTATTTTAAATTCAAATTATTTTAAATTAAATCATTTTAAGTTAAATTTATTTTAAATTCAAATTATGTATTTTAAAATAAACATCTAAAAAAAATTTAAAATCATTTTTTAATTATAGAAATATATGTAAAATCATTTTTAAATTAAAGAGACGTCCGTCTTGCTCGCTTCGCTCGCTGTTAATACAGTCAACTGGAGTGAGATGATTGAATTAACTTTTTATTATGAAATTATTTTAAATTAACATTATTTTAAATTAAAAGTATTTTAAACATTTATTATTATAACAAAAAAAGTCACGAATAAATTACTCAAAAATTGGAAAAACTATGAAATAAAAATAATAAAATCTACATTTTGTACAATTAATTAAAATAATGTTAATTTAAAATAATTATTTTAATTTAAAATAATTTAATTTAAACTAATTTTAATTTAAAATAATTTAATTTAAACTAATTTTAATTTAAAATAATTTAATTTAAACTAATTTTAATTTAAAATAATTTAATTTAAACTAATTTTAATTTTAAATAATTTCATAATAAGAAGTTTCATTAATTATCTCACTCCAGTTGAGTGTATTAAAAGCGAGCGCCGAAGGCGCGAGCAAGACGGACATTTCTATAATTAAAAAATTATTTTATATTTTTTTAGATATTTTTTGTTCTTAATATTATAATTTTTTTGCTCCAATAATTAATTGTACGAAATATTCATTTCATTATTTTTATTTCACAGTTTTACGAGTAATTTTGAGTAATTTATTAGTGTTTTTTTTGGTATAATAATAAATGTTTAAAATACTTATAATTTAAAACAATTTAATTTAAAATAATGTTAATTTAAAATAATTTCATAATAAAAAGTTTCTTTAATTATCTCACTCCAGTTGACTGTATTAAAAGCGAGTGAAGCGAGCAAGACGGACGGCTCTTTAATTAAAAAAAGATTTTACATATATAATTGCGAGCGAAGCGAGCAAGACGGACATTTCTATAATTAAAAAATGATTTTATATTTTTTAGATATTTTTTGTTCTTAATATTACAATTTTTTTGCCTCAATAATTAATTGTACAAAATATTCATTTTATTATTTTTATTTCACAGTTTTGCGAATTTTTGAGTAATTTATTAGTGTCTTTTTTTTGGTATAATAATAAATGTTTTAAATAATTTTAACTTAAAATAATTTATTTTATAATAATTTAATTTAAAATAAATTCAACTTAAAATAATTTCATTAAAAAATAATTTGAATTTAAAATAATTTAATTTAAGATAATTTGAATTTAATATAAATTTAATTTAAAATAATTTGGATTTAAAACAATTTAATTTAAAACAATTTAATATATAACAATTTAATTTAAAACAATTTAAATTAAAACAATTTAATTTAAAACAATTTAATTTAAAACAATTTAATTTAAAACAATTTAATTTAAAACAATTTAATTTAAAATAATTTAATTTAAAATAATTTATTAATTTGGAAATACTCCCAATCAGGATGTGAAATTTCTGGGGTTTTTTCAATAAATGAAGCACGATCCTGATGTTATTATGGTTTTATTCAGTATGCGTCCGGCTTCGTCTGGTCTACAGACATCCTCAGGCCTATGTTGTCAATAAAATTAGCCCCCTATGGAGGTATACCATCTGTCCTGCTGTATGAGCTGGCAAACAGAGGTTATGTTTATCAATTGTATTGTTAATTCTTACAAATACAGGTCAAACTTTTTCTAACAATAACGCTGAATGTATTTTGATGAAACCATTTCGTTTTGTTGCCTACACGAGGTGTTGAATTTGCTGTCTCCTAAAATCATAAAGTTTCACAGTTTAACGACTGTTAACCCAAATTGGACCTTCTGTTTCATCAAAATACATTCAGCGTTATTGTTAGAAAAAGTTTGACCTGTATTTGTAAGAATTAACAATACAATTGATAAACATAACCTCTGTTTGCCAGCTCATACAGCGGGACAGATGGTATACCTCCATAGGGGGCTAAATTTATTGACAACATAGGCCTGAGGATGTCTGTAGACCAGACGAAACCGGTCGCCTACTAAATAAAACCATAATATCATCAGGAACGTGTTTCATTTATTGAAAAAACCCCAGAAAAATAAAATAGTTTAATTTAAACTGATTTTAATTTAAAATAATTTCTTAATAAAAAGTTTCTTTAATTATCTCACTCCGGTTTACTGTATTAAAAGCGAGCGCCGAAGGCGCGAGCAAGACAGATGCCCAATAATTAATTGTACAAAACGTAGATTTTATTATTTTTATTTAATTGTTTTACGAACTTTTGAGTAATTTATTATTGTCTGTTTTTGGTATAATAATAAATGTTTAAGATACTTATAATTTCAAATAATTTAATTTAAAATAATTTTAAATTAAATTAACAGTATTTTAAATTAACAGTATTGTAAATTAAAATTACTTTGGCAAACTTTACCGTGCAATGGATGGTCTGTGTATAGCTATGTGCAGATCAAATGCATCACATACACCCAGTATTTATTTTTATATATGAGATTTATTAACTGATATTATTTCTGATTGTACGAGTAAATGTAACAAATAGTACATACTTATACTATATTTTATATTATAAATATATAGGAAAGTATTATGTTATTTATAATTGTTTATAATATACAGTTACTATCTACAAGTTCAAAAGATTAAAAATTCATAATATAATATTTAGATGCAGATACTCGGGTATGAGTAATAAATAAACGTACGTAGGTGCGGTCAAATTAGGTTAGTTCATTTCAGGTTAGTGTAGTTCAGGTTAGGTTAGGTTAGGTTAGGCTGAGTTAGCACAGGTTAGGTTAGGTCAGGTTAGGTTAGGTTTCCCAAAATCTTTAACACACTTAGCTTCCTCTATAAAAATTAATTTTAAGGCGAAAGTTGAATTCAACATTTGTCCGGACTGCACCTGACTGATTTCTGCTAAACAAACACTGAATATTCACACGCATTATCGGAATAAATAACGGTTAAGACCGTTTTCGTAGGCTATTATTACCACATATATCTGTGCTATTACGTAACATAACCGTTTTGTTGTTATTGAAATTTTAAGTGCGGTAAACGGTAGCTGACGAGAACCGCATCTAGGAAATTAGATATGCAGAGAAACGAGCCGATAAGTGCGATTTTCAAGAAGTTTCAAATTGTGGTGAACCGACCGGAAACCGTCATCTCCGTTGTTAATATTCTAAACACACACAAATGCACGGAGTTTATGTGATGGAAATGCTAATCGACATAAGTGGGCAGTGTTTATACAACAACTACATAATAATTACGTATATGCGCCCAACATTATTAAAAACATATTAATACATATAAGGAATAGAAAATATCCTTATTAAACAATTATACATATATATATATATGTATATATGATATACATATTTTAAATATTGCACTCACCGTTCTTAATCAATCCACACTAACGTTCTAAATGCGGTACAGAAAGAAGAGGCGATAAACGAGAGCAAAAGTGTAGCATTGACACAACACAGCACCAGAAACAAAACACAATCGGCAACTGTCAAACGAGCAAAGAGGGAAAACAAAAGTCGGCGAGCACGTGTGCGAGCGCGTCCCGAGCGCGCCTACTCGATTTTCAAACGCAGACTTTGTCCCGCAGATGACTGCTTTTCGTAGGTGCACGAAAATCGTCGCGTAAAAAACGAAAGTTCATGAATAATAACCGATACCAGTCTCGGACGAGAATGAATTTTAAATCGCGGGGCCGCCGATCTTGCTTATTGCACCTTCTTTTCTATCTAGGACGGAGACTACGGTAAATCCTCTCCTCGCCATTCTCACTTTCTCACTCGCGCACGAAACCGACGACGATGTCTCACACCTCAGGACATGCCATTGAAAGTAAAAGTTTCACATAATACCGCATATACCTAATAATACCACATATTAATAATACCACTATAAATAATAACACTATAAATAATACCACTTTAAATAATACCACTTTAAATAATACTATACGGCACAATGGGACACTATTCTTCGCTTGTACGCTACCGTACACTTGCACTTTCATCTTCTGTCAATACGTGACGGTCAAGTTGGCGTTGAATTACATTCAATAGTCAACCATTTGTTTCTTAAACGTTCAAATGTTTAAACAATCGACGTGCGGAAATACGCCTCACGCAAAACACGCACTAAACAAGTGACATATTGACTTAAGGTGGACTTAATTTGAGGTACTGAACATACGAAGATGTATTGTTTACTTTACACGGATGACTGTCGCTTGTGTCTCATTTAATAATGTTAATGTTGTCTCCTACAGTCGATAGGAAATGGAAAGGTGCTAATAACAGCCTCGTCTCTATCGTATTTATTTTTTTTTAATTACTATTTACTACTATAATATTATGTGCAACATTTAAATCAACTTACTTTTTAAATGACAAATGACACTTAATGTCATTTCGCAGGTTTTGGCATCGCTGAACCTAAAATTATTGTCTTCGGTCCATTTTTAAAGAAATTAATATTAAATGTTCATTTAATTTTATTTTAAAACGATCTACAAAATGGTTGCACGGTATAAAAATAGGGATTCTTTTCGGTAAGCATTAATAATATATTAAGCTTTAAATAATACACAATGCATTAATATCATGGAAGATATATTTGCCTCGAATACAGCGCCATCTCTACCCGCCATTAAGCACTGCGAACCATTAGCGCAACGACATTTCCGTACAGAAACGTACTTGATTCGCAGCGAATCCGCTAGATGGCGCCAGTGCGCGAGAGTAAAGCGCGCACTTCTCTCCACAAACAAAAAATCCCCAGATAAACGCGCTTTCGGTGGGTTGGCAACGACGAATCCCCTGCAAAGTTCCTGACCTAACGGACAAGTGTCAAACAGTTTGAGGCTTACGTTTCTCTCATTTTCCTATTCAAAATAACCTTTTTAAAAGTGAGTAATTATTGAAAAAGCACCAGTATAAACGCCCCGATTCTCGGTCGTTCCCCTTAACAAGCAATTTTTGAATTTTCCTAGTTTATTTCGAATTTTTTTTGTTGTTCCAGAATGTCTGGGATAGCTGCTGCTCGACTCGCTGAAGAGAGGAAAGCGTGGAGAAGGGAACATCCATTTGTAAGTATTGTCCATCAATTTCCGTTATCCTAGGTGTCAAACCATAGACCTAAAGGATTATCCTTCTCTTCTGTGAAGGACTAAAGTTTTGATAGCGTAAACATTCATAACAGTAGATGGCTACAATTCTCTATTTCATTTGTTAATTGTATCCCCTCTACTGTCTTGTCATATATTGTTTATAAAAAAAAATCAAGGTGCCTGATATGTGTGTCAATGCCATTTTGTTTAAAAGAGTTTTTCTAACCGATTAATGCTTAATTTTTGAGGTATTTGTCAATGTAAAAAAAGAAGCGAATAAATTTTGTTGTCATGGTTACTGTAATATGAAGTTTGAGGTAATATATATTTTATATTATTAAATATTAATAGTACTGGGTATAAGGTCTAAAATATATATTTAACGATCTATCTCGACGTTTCGTTATGTAATAATAACATCTTCAGGAGATTTAAAGATAAATTTGAAATTTCCTATTTGACATGATATTTTATGTAAATTTCTTCTTATTTTAATTAACAAAACAAAAAAATAAGTTTCACTTAAAATAATAAAAATAAGAAAATGAATGTTATTTAGTAATTTTAATAATTTGGTTGTAAATTCTGTTAATATTATTAGTATCTTGTTTAAAATTTATTGAAAATTT
>JAWQRP010003943.1:0-12569 GCA_033557875.1 Quadriops clusia
ATTTTGTAACCCTGAAGATGTGGGAAAATAAGCCCACGAAACGTCGGAATAAAAGAATATGAAGCTTTAAAGAAAATTTATTTTAAAATCAGACCTGAATTACCCAAGAATACATGCATCTAAAAGTGAAATAAAGAAAGGTCAAGAAACAAACAACATTTAAACAAAATTATAATATTGAGACTGATATGCTACTCCTTTTTTTGAGAATGTAGAGGAAATTACCGGGAAGCTGAGCACCTGTGGGCAATTAAGATTCCTAATACAGTAGAGCCTCGATTATCCGAACTAATTGGGACCAAGAGTAGTTCGGATAATCGATTTTACAGCAAAGTAAGAAAAACAAGTAGCTATCTAATGTGTTAATATTTATATACGTTATATTTTAAGCTAACATAGCTTGTTAGAAAAGTAATCACTTAATTTTATTTGAATGTTGTCGTTTTTTCTTCACAGCCAATTTTTTAAAGCAAGTAATTTTTTCAATGAAGCCACATTTACTGTGGACAGATACCTCTTGTTTATTTTTAGTTTAGTATAATTTCATTTATTTTGTATTACATATTAAAGTGTATTGTTTTATTATTGAGTTCTTGAAATCTATTATTTTATTATTCAAGGTAAAAATACATAACATGCATTATTAGGCTCCTGAAAGCCCTCACTTGATGAGAAATGTTCCAAATCAACATCCCTAGGCACTTAATACTTGGTGTAGCATTGTCGGAAATAGAATCATTGGTCCACATTTTTTTGAAGGAACCTTAAATAGGGAAATAAATAACGACTTTTTGGTAAACGATTTACCCCAGCTTTTAAATCACGTGAATTTTCATGAAACAATGTGGTTTCAACAAGATGGTGCTCTCGCACATTATGCACGTCAAGCCCACGAGACCCTAAATGTCTTGTTTGGAGATAGGTGGATTGGTCATAGTGGAGTTATAAATTGGCCTGCAAAGTCACCGGACTTAACGCCCCTCGACTTCTTTCTTTTTGGTTTAAAAAAAGGAAAAACTTATGGTAACCGCACAAACAACAGTCAAAGATATGGAAGAACGTATTTAACAAACCTGTAGAGTAATTCAGCAAGACATGTTAAATCGCTTTCGAAACTCTTGTAGAAAAAGAGTTTTAAAGTGTTTGGAAGTAAATGGACGTCATTTCCTAGCATCTTTTAAAGCACGATTATCGTTAAAAGTGTTTTCATTTTTTTTTTGTTTTCCTATTACAAAACTACTTTTACAATTTCAATTTATTTTTTTAACTACATACTACTGTTGATGAATCATCAAAGCCTCCTTTTCTTTACTTGTTTATTAAACATTTACCTATTTCTGTTGCCGATTGGGATTACCACACATGAAAACACCTCCCCCCCCCCATTCCAATTAGCAAATCACCGCCGCGGCTGATCAGTTTCGAACGCGGAACTAGACGCACTAAAAATCAGCGCGACGACATTTTATTTATTTAATAAAATCGTAACACGTTACGCAAATTAAACGATTTTTTTCCAATGTACGCAGATTTTGTCATAAATTTGAATTTCAATATAAAAATTGCATTATTCCATTTGAGATTTTAATTTCACCCTTTCTCCTGTAAAAGTAGGAAGGGGAGGGAATGTCAAATATGTCAAAATTTGTCCCCCTGAACCTTCATTAACTCCGCTAAAGTATCATTCAAATACTCCTAGTTTTTTAGATATTGTCTTGTAGCAGTTTTAAAAAACTGACCCTGTGTATATACAGCAGAAGAGTAGATAATTTATAAAATATTTTTGGACACTGGAGCACATTGAATTAAAACAAGTCATTTTTGTATAATTCAAACTTAAAACTTAATTTTTTGAACTAATAAAATTATTTAACACTAACTTCATAAAAATATTTGAAAAAATTAAGCTCAAGTTAACAATTATTAAGTAAATTAAAGAAGAAATATATGCTAAAGAAAACGTAAATTTTAAATTACTTTCAAATTTTAAAATTTAATTTTAGAGGCATCTTTCACCCAACCATAAAGTGCCTACTGCATTAAAAATGTACACTTTCATCTTTGGTCTATAGCTTTTTAAGAAGTGAATCCAAATCAAAAACTATGAAAGACCAAACAAAGGGCATAAGTAATTACGTGGCCTACCTACGTACAACCTGTGGTACAACTATATAAAAATAAATTGACATTTCTTTCGATAAAGCCAAATAAAGTAATAATTCAGGATAAGTACTATTCATTGAAGCACAGTAGATAAATCTAATTTAAAATATAATGTTTTACCATATATTCATTTCTGAGCCGTTTATTGTTATGGCACCATTAACCAGCTCCACATATACCCATCTATAAATAAACCAAAGCTCTGCTTTGATTGCGTTCATTGGTTGTGTTACATTCTAAAATAACACGTTTATTAAAAAGAAGCTGAAAATAATTCCGTCCCCGATAATCATATAGCCAGTGCTCTATAAAAAGCTTTTAATATTCTAGTCTAGCTCTAGCCTGACACGCACATAGTAATAAGACATGTACTCGACATGATTATCTTGTTTTGCAATACATAAACTGCCTAATTTCCTTATTAGCCACTAACTATTCAAATTACCGTGTCGGTTTTGCAAGTAAAGTGCTTCTTGACTTGCTGTACTGAAATAAATTCTTAAATGAACTCATTATTCCTAATCTTCCACTACTTACTATCAAATCTTTTTGACCATAACAGTAACATAATAATAACAATCAGAATAATTAATAAAAATATTAGTAATAAATAAAAATAATAATAATAAATAAAAATAATAATAAATAAAAATAATAATAAATAAAAATAATAAATACAAATTACTCCATGACCGACCACAAATATTGTTATAATCACTATCATTGTATACGCCAACTATGCTTTAGATTACATATTTTATGTTAAACATGTACATAAACAACACAATCTTTTCATGAATAAATGATTACAACATTCAAAATCCAATAGTCATGCATATACACTTTAAATAGTCGTTGATAAAAAATAAAACCATGCAAAATTTTTTTGTAATTCTATGTGTAAGGTTATCGCGATGAATCGAGAAAAATATTTTTAATGCATTATTGTTAATAAAATACGACCAGGACTTTAAATTGAAACTAAAAAAAAAGTTGAAAAAAATCATCTCTTAAAAGGAACTAAATTGCAAAAAAATGAAAACTGCTACATCACATATTGACATATAAACCATTACATGTCAATCATATACAAAATTGATCTTCCTCAATGCCCTACAATAATTAATAACAATTTGGATTCATACAAAAGAAAAGAATGCCTTACCCACCGGAGAAGTGCAGTCAAAGTGATCCAAAGAAATCCGCGACATCCTAAAACCCGGCACTAGCTATTAAAAAAAAAAGAACCGAAATTTTCCTCAATTTTTGCATTCAAATTTAGTAAACAGAAAATGAAGCAGATCCTGGTTGCTGTGGTCTTAATTATCGATGCAAACGCCTGAACTTCATACATATTTCAATTTTATTTGGCCAAATATATACAATGTTTACAAGTTTACAATATTACATCACAGAAGTGCATCAACCCTTCGACTGGCAACTGTCGGCTCATGCAAACTCTGGAACGAATCGCACGCACATGCTGGTGAAAGGGTTGATGCTACAAAATAAAAGTAATAAGTAATATCTAAGAAGCGAACGTAAAATGTTAAAAGCTATTCTATGAGATTGTGTGATGACATCGTGATTCGCATGAATTAATTCGTATAAACTGATTCGTATGAATGGGGCATTAGCGAATAAGCATATAAAATGACTTATTCTTGTACTTACCTATTTGGGGACGTAACACTTGCAACAAATCATTAAAAATAAAACATTGAAATATTATTCCAATAATTCTCCTCACAATAAGACAGTGTTTTTTATATAAACAGAGTTAAAAGTTATGGGTCACTTTTCCCTTTATTGTCACAACTATTATCGCAATGTTATTATTGTAATAATAATTAGGACAACTTTATGTAACAACGGATGCGAATTGAAACTGGAGTTCAAGTGGCATCCCGAATTTAATAATTAATTTTTTTTACATATACATTTTTTATAACATATAATAATCTAATAAATATTGTAGAAATTTTTAAATTAACAAAACCTAAATACAAATGTACAAATGTAACTATTAATTAACAGTTGTAATCTTCCGCTTTCGTTTTCAATCTCTCCATGAATTGACCCACAAAAGTTAACTCAGTTTTACAGTCCAAAATATATACAATTCTTTTTAATACAAAAGTATTTACTTCCTATTTTAAGTATACAAACAAATCGCCATTTCTTAATTAATTTCTTTTCTTCGTACATTAGAATTTTGATTGCACAAAACAAACATGACAGAGGAAACATAAATTATAGGGTAGGATACCTTACAATCCCTAATTTGCATTATAAGGCCTTAGACTAAATACATCATTACCGGGATCACAGATCAGCTGCTAAAACGAATCTTCTACTACATGTAAGTTTATAACACCAGCAGTCAAGAAAATACTTTCTTTAAATGACTGAAGTATTTTCTTGAGTAACGATTGGAAATGTGTTCGGCACTGGGCAATAAAATAATTACTAAAAAAAAAATACATACATCTTAAATAGTTTGGTCTATAATTTAAATAGTAAAGCTTTGAACATTAGTGCTATTCCAGTTGCTTAAGTACGGGAAGTTTAGATGATATAACTTTCTCTCTTAGTTTGGAAAATTGTTAAGAATTTTGAGCTGGCAAGTTATTTTATTTTAAATAGGTTTATTAAGTGTTGTTTTTTTTAAAAAAATCAAAA
Organism: Quadriops clusia; assembly: GCA_033557875.1. NCBI lineage: Eukaryota > Metazoa > Arthropoda > Insecta > Coleoptera > Hydrophilidae > Quadriops > Quadriops clusia. Next base: position 4,846 of record JAWQRP010003943.1, read on the forward strand.
AATCATAAAGGATTATTTTGAATAAATATTTACAATAAACAAAGTATTATTTTGAACGTAAATTTTAATAAACAACTATTTTGATCAAATAATTATCTTGAACAAATGATTATTTTAAAGAATCGGTTAAAAAAAAGAAAGAATACAAACTTGGGACGGAAAGTTTCCATGATGAAACGACCGCTCAGTGAGAGAAAAATGGATATTTCATAATTTTATTTTTAATAATGTACATAAATTTACAAATAAAATGAAAACTGTATAGACATTATAACTTTAATCTTTTCTGTAATACTTATTCAGGTCTGACGAGCAAGCGACGTTAGCGACAGCACTTGCCCGTCAGATTTCTTTATTCTTATAAACTAAAACATTGTTTTTAATATAGATGTATACACTTTTCATTTATTTATAGATGTCATGGAATAGTAGGTTTCATGAGGGATGTATGTTGGTTAGGTGTAGGTTGGATTGTATTAATGGTCTACCCTCCAATTTACTGTAGTCCAGATGGAATTCTTTCGCTACTTTCCTCCAGTTTTGCGCATCGAAGAAATAGTAAGTCCCACGCTCGTAAGTTGAGGTTTTCTCCAAAAGCACCATCCCCGGCACCTGGGTGATCCAAACCTTCTCTTCTGTGTGGTAGCGCCATTCTCTACTGTACCTAAAAAAATATTCCTCCTTCAATACATCCGTTGATATTACCGCAGATGTTACTATCCAAAGAATTAAATAAACAATGAGAGAAAATGCTTACAGTTCACTGGCAGCAGCTATTTGAAGTACGTCACCAACATTGTTGTAGAACATATAAAACAGTAGGTCGTCCTTGTATCGGTTAAGTTTAACAGCTGCCAACTTGTCCCTGTATTGCAAACAAATTATTAAGTATTATTATTTTTTAAATTTATGACTACATGTATATTTAGTGATCATGTCCTTGTTTAGAGGTGACTCAATAGAATAATTATTAAATGAAATAATTTTTGGGTATTTTAAATACTTATAAGGATTGTACTTTAAGTTAAACACCAACTAAGTCGTAATGTGTGTGTTTTTAAGCTTGAAATAAGGAAAGCACATATCGGAAGAAAAGAAATAAGTAATTCCAGACTTTTGCGTTTTAATGTTGTTTGTGACAAATGGTGTATAATTTATAGAAAACCAGAAATGGAAATGCTGAAAGTTTTGAAGAGTCTGCCGAAGGTTGAGCTCTTGAAAATATACTCAACAAAGTGTGAAACGATGAGACAACTTTCAATTGACACGATATTAACATAAAATTATTCAGAATTATAAGCAAAATATAGTTACAAAACAGAATAAATGAGGTTATTGCTAACGCAACATTCATTTATTAAAACAATATCTGAAGCTCAAGACACAAAACGCTGGAAGTAAAGGTTTACTTACAAAGTTGATAACATTGATTGGGGATTGTTAAATCATAACTTACAGGTAATAATCCTGTGAATTAACGAACAATACTCAATACAACTATAATAACATATGGAGAATAATATTCACCTCAAAGTTGAACTTTTCAATGAACAAACATTGATGTGTATATTTGTTTTAAATCGAATAAAACTCTTATCTAACCCGACATAAAAACCTATTATAAACATCTTGTCATTATTCAAAATAATATACACTGCCATATGATTAATGTATTCAACATTCTTTCTCATCATCTAAGAAGGTAGAAATTCTCTATGGTAAAGAAGCATCTAACGGAAAAAGCCAACTTTGGATAGACGAATAGACAGAGGCAATCTGAGAGAGGGTGGACATGTTTGATTTCTTGTTTGTTACTGTTTATTATATCACATGTATAGTCAAGTAACATTTATAGTATAGACCTCTGTGGTATAGGTAAACAGAGGCCGATGTAAATCTAATAGACGTGTATGAATGTCTAGTTGCCTAATTCCGTATATTTCACTCGCTGTCCGAATATAGGAGTGCCACTTAAAAATCTTGGGTTTTTTTAATTGATCTAAATAGAAAAAAGGATCAACTCTTCTTTAATAAACATAATTTAATAGGAAGCCAATAAAAATACCAATATCTTTAAAATGCTCTGAGGAAGCAATGAAATACATTGGTGTAATTCGTAACTTCTTTATTGCAGATTATATATTTTGTATTTATATAATGTACTATATAAATAAAAATTTTTTTTTTGTGATTTAATTTTCTTTGAGTTACTTGGATCTATTTGATATAAAATTTCTTATTTAATTTTGAATCTTTTATTTATCTCAGCTGACGTTTCGCCCGTCATTTGCGGGCTTCTTCTGGAGAACATTCCACTAAACCATTTCTCCTTTCTTTTCTTTATTAATTATGGGACAAACACTAAACATGTTAAAAATTTTCTTCCTCTTTACAAATTTGTACACACATCCCTTGGTAAAGAGGAAGAAAAATTTTAACATGTTTAGTGTTTGTCCCATAATTAATAAAGAAAAGAAAGGAGAAATGGTTTAGTGGAATGTGCTCCAGAAGAAGCCCGCAAAAGACGGGCGAAACGTCAGCTGAGATAAATAAAAGATTCAAAATTAAATAAGGAATTTTATATCAAATAGACCCAAGTAACCCAAAGAAAATTCAATCACAAAAGAAAAAATGTTGTGTCAATTAAATAAATATAAATATAAATAAAAATAGTTTTTTTGATTGCTTTTCATGTTCCTCTATCCCCAACATTCATACTAATCTCGAAAAATACTGTTAAATTAAATTGGGGCTTTTATTTTCGGATAGAGGGAGTATTTCGTATTTAACTGTACAGCTGTCTTCATCTCAAATGTTCCTAGAAAGAGATAAAAGATTTTACACAAGTCATTCCAAATAAGCAAATGACACACTCAATATCCTATATTTATCAAGACGACTCGTGTAGAGCACTCTGTCTCTTTTTAAAAAGCATTTGATGTGAAAAGGACTTTATAAAACTTGTTTTGTTTCATGTCCTGAATTGCAACTTATTTTAATTAATAAATTTATTATTATTATTACTATAAAAAATAAAACCAATTTACCTAATAGATGTGTTAATAAGATACTCGGGCGGCACATGAAAGTCTATATCCTGGGGTCGACAAGGTTGTTCCGCCCAAGGTCCCGCAAAGGTAGGGTAAAGGTTATCCGGCGAGTTGAGATTCAGTCCTAGAGCAGTTAGATCTTGGCCTAGGGCGAGAGAGACGAGATTTGGGTCCGTCTCCGCCGCCCTGATAAATGTCAAAAGGCCTACGATTCCAAATTGATCATTCACCATGCTCGCTGGAATATTCGTTACCCGACCGTCGGGATGCGTCTGGATTCCTGCCGAAGGAAGCAAAGTAATCCGTCAGTGTCAATTTCGATCAGTTGTGTTGTTTTAAATGCATGCGATACAAATGCTCAAGCCTTTATTAGAGCTGTATCATTGAACATAGAAGTATATGAACAAGACCAATTCCCTTATTAAATTTTGTTCAAACTTAATCGAGTTTTTTGGCTAATGCCATCTATAGTCCAATGGGGTAAGTAAAAAAATCTTGTTCACATAACAACGTGAAGATTGTCAAATCGCATTTCGTGTTTGCATTAATATGGCTTATGTTTTATCAAATCATTAGATAAAAAATAAAAAGATAAAAGTAATGAATACATGTGTTTGGATCGTAATGATCTATAACAGTGTTAGTTTAGCCGCAGTTACAAATTAATTTATTAGGTTAAAAATTTTTTTTTTTTGAAGATAGAAGGATTTCAATATTCGTTTTAACATAACATTTTAGTCATTAAGGTCACTTATTAAGGCATCTGATTGCTGTTTACGCAGTTTGCACCCGAAGAATATGATTAAGATCTGCATAATCATAAAAGTATTCGCACGAGGAAAAAAAATACCCTTAAGGGAGGCGATTTTCTTACCAGATTTCGAGCTGTTCTTGTCGCTCGACCGGCTGTCACTGGACCCGTCACCTCCCGCTCCTGCGGCCTTATCTGCCAGACTCGTCCCCGGAGAAGCTCCCTCCCTGTTCTGCGTACCGGGTAATGCCGGAAAGTCCTCCGAGGACATAGTGAATTCGCTAGCCTCCGTCGTCGGTTGCTTAACCATTCCTACGTAGGGCTTTGCCCCCGGCATTGGGCTCGGCTGTGGCACATTGTCACCGGAGTTTCTGTTCGTCAGCGACGGGAATTCACTGAGATCCAGCAACGGGGGCGTGTTCGTGTCACCAGAACCAAACACCGAATGCAAGGAACTGTAGCCGCTTAAGTTCATGTTGCTCATCTGGTTGTTGCTGCTGAAAGCCCATTAAACATTATGATGTGCATTAAAACGCACTGAGAAAGATTATTTTGTTTTCACCGATATTGTAGTGGCAATATTTTTGTTCAAATTAAGACTGATTTGTACAAATTATATTGATATGTTGAAATTGGTTTGATTTGTTTAAGATAGATTGATTTGTACAAATTAGATCGATTTGTTCAAATTAGATCGATTCGTTTAAAGTGGATTGATTTATTCAAATTAATTATATTCGCTCAAAGTAGAATGAATCGTTTATATTTGGTTACTTTGTTAAAATTAAATTAAATTTTTAAATTTATATTCATTTGTTTAAACAATATTTAACAAGAACATACACTAGAGCGTCGATTATCCGAACGTCGCTTATCCAGAATGTCGGTTATCCAAACATAATTTTGTACAATTGTGATTTAATTTAAGTATCTATTAGCTGTTCGTCAATCCAAAAATTTTTGGTTTAAATTGTTTATTTTTGTCCGGAGGCTGTGTGTAAACCCTACGACGTCAACGGGCATAAAGTATCAAACTGATATAAGCGACGCATCATTTCTGTGTTGATATTTAAATTGTTTGTAAAGAAAAAGGACAACAATTTGTTCAAATGAAACTAAGTGATTCATTTTCTAAGAAGTTATGTCATGTGAAAATATAAACATTAACCCATTATATACCTACTTGTTTTTCTTACTTTCTTGTAAAGTCGATTATCCGAACAAATCGATTATACGAACAAATCCATTATCTGAACTACCTTTAGTTCGAATAATTGACGATCTACTATATTTATCACAATCTGTATTAAATATATCTATCGAATTTAGTTTAAACTCAGTATTAAAAATTTTACATGAAATCATATAAAAATAACTTAAAAATTAGTGTTACAGTGTGATAGATATGTAAAATGACTGGAACAATTATACATTGTTCTTACAAAGAATTTTTTAAATTAAAATCTTAAAGAAAATAAAACCTTAAATACATGCAATTTTGCAAAAGTGTGAAATTAAGCAGCTTCAGACATTTTTGTTTATTATTCAATTGATCCTGAACCATCGACTTGATTGCATGTTATCTGTAGTTTAATAAACACAGACAAACAGCATCGACGGGTTTTGCATTTATTTTAAAACAAATACATATTAATCTCACAAGGTAAAACCTAAAGTGTTACTCGTCAATTATGATAAAATTTTACACAGTAGTGCAGTCAAGTAATGCTGGAAAAATATATTTTCTGATTGGGTTAATATTTTTATTAGTAGCATGTTGCTTGTTATTTTTAGTGGTTTGTTTATTATTTATAGTGATTCGTTTGCTATTTGTACTGATTAGCCAAGATATTGATAGCCTTGAGCTTAAGATGCTTGGGGACTATGTGTTTAGCCGTGAATACGAATCTTTGCGAAGACGTTACATTTTTTTAAATGCAATTCAACAATTATAATTAAAAAAAAAAATGTTTCTACCTTTTTACTCCAAAATTAGATAATGATGATATCTTCAAGGTATTTTTTTAAAGTTACTTTGAAGAGAAAATAACAAAATAAAAACAAGCGTCGCTCTTATCTTTGTTGCGAAATTCTGAATAAAATTTCTGAGTAACAATTTTTCGTAAAATGCACCATAAATTTGAGATTTTGTTTATTGTAAAAAAAAATTCAATCAGTGTGTAAAAAGTAAAAGGTCTGTCTGCTTACAATACAAATCTGCATAAGAATTCATGTAAACCAAAATGGAATCTTTTCTTTTAACACTAATTGTATGCCTACAAAAAAAAACTACAAGGTACGTCCTAGACAATGCACATAAAAAAACTGTTCGTACTTCAATTATTAGAGGTATTCGATACAATAGGCATTATTATGTATTCAATATAATGAGTCGAGTTACTAATTGCTGCTTTATGTTTTCTCTACTTAGATAAACAACTATTAAACGAACTCAAAATATTAAATAGCAGATAGTAAATAAAACATTATATAAAACGTTAGGTAAAATATTTTTAAATGAAAGTATCAACATCGTTGTTCATCGAGATATAATCTTAAAACAACTAGATGCTCGTTTAAAACATATTAACATAATGCGATCTTTAGAAGATTTCTCGTTATCGGTTTGAATGTCTACAACGTTATTAGCAGGAATAATTGGACATATCAAGAGCGTTTACCCTATCGCAGGGATTCCTCTTCGATCGGAGGGAGCTCGTTGGCCAAATACCGGGGTGACATGCCCGGACATGGAATTTCCAAAGTTAACACTCGACCGACTGAGGCTATTGCCTCCAATGTTTCTAGTAAAGTTCAAATTCGCCATGGCTATCTGTCTCGCGGGGAAAAAGTCCTTAGCATAACTAAACTCGCAGGAGCTCGCTGCAGCCTTCCTCCACGATCACCGTGTTAAATTATCCTCACAAAAAATACAAAAAACATTATAAACACAAAAAGTCTAAATGCACATTTGTAGCTTAACTAGTATTTGAGACCACTCGCCGACGTAATTAGAATTGCTAATAAAAACTCTTCACAAACGAAATCCGCTGCTATACTAAACAATAATGCAAATTTAAGCAAGAAAATAATATCGTGTAAATTATTTCCGCCATTACGTTAACTTGTCAATTGGTTTGGACGCCGGCTGATAGTCGCTGTCAATACCCGGTGCGTTAATGCCCCTCAGATGGCGCCACGGGCGGAAGGGTCCAAACGATGGCTTAAGGCAGGTTTTAAGGGGCAGTCAGAAAGATTTAAGACGAAAATAATTAGAGATGTTATTTAGAGATAAATAAAAAAAAATATCAAGAGGTAACTTTATTCAGAAATGAGATATCGAGCTGAAATAAACACCATCATTTTTCCTTTTTTACTTTATTGTTGGCAGCATTTGTTGTTTGAATTTTTTACGATCGTTCAAAAACGCTACTCTTTTTGAAATTTGGAAAACGCTGTCTTTCTTTAAATTCAAAACTCACAATGCTCCGTCATTTTTTCATACAAATAAGATTGATATAATTTTCTTGGACTCAATTTATTTTAAATGTTGCATCTTGGGGTTTAGTCCGAAATAAAAAAGCGTTAATGTTCCATGGCTTTATTAATCTTTAATCTAACGCGTTTCGTGGGTCGTGTCCACTTCTTCAGAGATATGTAAAGCGTGTTCGGATTGAACTGTTTTATAAAAAATTTAAATTTGGTGCCGCCTTCAATATATTGTGCACTTCCCTATTTCATTCTGCCAAGTAAACTTGGTTGCATAACCAAGGCCGCCTAAAATTTCAGACGGCCATGTCTGATTGACGAATCACAAGCCTTAAATTCAAATAAAGCGGTATTCTCATAAATGATTATAACCGAAAGATTACGAACTCCGTTCGGTATAGTTCTGATGCTTATTTTGATAGCGGCATAGAGCT
>JAWQRP010003944.1:0-12569 GCA_033557875.1 Quadriops clusia
AATTTAATATTATCGAGTTATTATTAAGGACTTTCATATACGTTATAGACTAACGCGGGCTGTGAATTTAAGAGAGAGAAATCAGTTCACATAGATGTCTCACTTGCTCTAAAACGCAAGCATAGTACCCTCGCGCTCATGCTCACGGCTGAATATTTTTTACGTCTAGGGGGATGTTTGGCCCTTACGATTTGTCTGGCTCAACAAATATAGTTTTAAAATAGTCCTCTAAGTAACATATAAAAAAATCAAACGTCAGAATATAAGTGAAGTTCAATTATTTTTTTAAGAGCTTTAAAGCGTCTGGCAGAAGTTATGGCCGACGGAAAGTGTCTGGCAGTGCGGTTATTATTTTCTAATAATGTTTTATAAAGTATATGTAAAAATCAGCCATCAGAATTTAAGTTAAGTTAGTCCTATTTTTACTTACTTTTCTCACCTGATACCTGTATATCGGTCGTCTACAAAACTTAGCAGGTATGCAGGCGTTCAAAGTACACATAAAAGCTACCCAGTATCCCATGTTTTGCCTATCAGAAAATAAGTTATGTCTAGCAGCCATGGTCTCTTAATCTAATAGACTATAGACTATAGGCTATAGGTTATAGACTATAGGCTATAGACTATAGGCTATAGTAGTACCGTTTGCTGGTCATAATTGCAGGCAAAAAAGAAAGCATGTCAACGTATATGAAAAGAAGGAAGAGTGTAGCATAAAGAAACGTTTACCTGAAGAGGTAAATGCGTTTTAACAATAGCACCCTTAATTTGTCACACACAAATATTTTTTGTACTATTAGAAAGTTTTTGTACCATTAGAAAGTTTACAATTTGGTCACACATATTTTCCTAAATTTTAATTTAATGAGTAAATAATTGCAAAAGAAAATTTGTAGCACAAAAAGCAACAAAATAATTTTAAAAATATTAGTAGTAGTATTTTAAGAGACATCAATTTGTAGAGTTTTTATTATAAATTATAAGTACCTATTAGATTATGAAATAAGAATTTACAGGAATTATTTAACACTTATGCAGGATTTTCATTGTTGAAAATATCACGCCACAAGAACGAATTGGAAAATTGCTACAATAGAAATCATCCATGAGTATTTAATAATTTAAAATTTAATAATTTAATATTTAATAATTTAATATTTAATAATTTAATATTTAATAATTTAATATTTAATAATTTAATATTTAATAATTTCATACTTAATAATTTAATATTTAATAATTTAATATTTAATAATGTAATATTTAATAATTTAATATTTAATGAAATGATGGATATAAATAAGTAAAATTTCGTCCAAATGTTCAAGTGCGGGACACCCACACCCACACTCGGCATAAATGTGTTTTTATTTATTCGGTAAATATGATATATTGGCTACTTGTGTTTAATATAGCTAGTTTGAAGAATTTAATTCGAACCAGACACAATATTATTATTATTATATTATCATTATTATTATTATATTATCATTATTATTATTATTATATTATCATTATTATTATTTTAGGCGGCCTTAGCAATCTCGGACATAAAAAGCCTCCTTTACGTACGCAAACAATTTTTACGCCAGTTTGCTCGTAGAAAATAAATTTAATCTATCTCGACAGAATTTGTACTCTCTTCTACAATAATATGCTCACTGATAATAATAATAAATAATAATAATAATAATAATAATAATTCAATTACTATCGGACAAAGGGTGAGATATTTACGATAAGAAACGATAGACAGTTTGTCGTTATCTTGCAACAAATCCATCAATAATTCTTCATGTTGAAACGTATACATGGCTGTAAACAAATGTTTTTTAAATCCTTGGTCGAAAGTGGTCTCAGTAAATTATTTCATAAGTATCGTCTCCAAGGGTCATTCTTTAAGGAAATGTTAACGTCTAAACAGGCATACATATACAGGCATTAGTGTTATTTCGGTTATTGTTATATAGGGGTGACGATGTGTTCCAGGAAATGGCTGCCAGGTGGCCGGATTCCTCACAATTTTCGGGAACGTCCTTTCCGTGTACACTTTGGCGGTGATTACCACCGAACGCTGGTACACCATCACCTGGGCCATCCATCTCAATAGACGTCTCAAACTAAGGACAGCCGTTCGCGTCATGTTCGCAGGGTGGGTCTGCGCCATTTTCATGGCCACCTTACCCCTCGTGGGCATCAGCAGCTACTCCAAGACCAGCATTTGTTTGCCCTTGGAAAACAAAGGAAAAACCGACGCCATCTACCTGTCAACTCTCCTCTCGTTCAATGCCGTGGCGTTTGCCCTGATAGTCATTTGCTACGGCAGCATGTACAGGTCTATCAGAGAAGGCGGAAACAATTGCTCCGTCACCTGTGTCCGTTCAGATTTAACAGTCGCGAAAAGAATGGCACTCTTGGTTTTCACAGATTTCGCCTGCTGGGCCCCCATAGCCTTCTTCGGCATGACTGCCCTTTTGGGCCACCCGTTAATCAACGTTACGCAAACTAAAATCCTTTTGGTTTTCTTTTACCCCTTGAATTCCTGCGCCAATCCTTGCCTCTACGCCCTTTTGACCCAACAATACCGAAGAGATTTCTTCATCCTCATGGGGAGATACGGCTTGTGCAAAGACAGGGCTGAGCGCCATAAAGGGGCCATCGGGGGGAAGCCCCTGCCTTATGGGTCGGGGGCCCAGTACAAGCGCACCCTGGTGGACGGTCATGGGAAGCACAACAACATAAGCAGAGGATCTGTGTTGACCACCGTTGTCTCCGTAGAAGTTCCAATTTCAAGGAGCGCTTCCAGGTACAATGCCAAAAGGCAGGACAATGAGATCAACTCAATGCCGGCCTTTTCGCTCAAGAGCATTAACAACTACAGCGACGTTAAGAGTATGAACAATTACGACTTGCACGATGACTATCACAGGCACACGTCTACGGAAAACTTGTAAAACGTTAAAAGATGTTGTGAAAAGAAGTGGTTAAAAGAGGTGGTGAAAAGAGGTTGAGGAAAGAAATGGTGAAAAGAGACGGTAAAAGTAGGTGATGAAAAGAGGTGGTAAAAAGAGACGGTAAAAATAGGTGATGAAAAGAGGTGGTAAAAAGAGATGGTAAAAATAGATGATGAAAAGAGGTGGTAAAAAGAGACGGTAAAAAGAGGTGGTGCAGAGAGGCGGTAAAAAAGATGTGATGAAAAGAGACGGTAGAAAGGTGTGATGAAAAGAGGTGGTAAAAAGATGTGGTAAAAAGTTGTTTAAAAAAGGTTTTGTTGGAAACGTCACATTCTAGTGCAGTTGTTTTCATCTCAATTGTTCTAGATAGAGATGATCTATGTATTTTAGAGAGATACAGTATTCTACACGAATCGTTTCAGTTCAGTTTCATTTAGTGGACGACAGAGGGAAGAAGCGACCTCCTTTTAAAGCATTTGAAATGAAGAGAGCTGTACTAACCGATTAAGCAAAGTTACGATTTAAAAAAAGTACAATTTTAACATTGAACAAATCTGCAACTATACTCTTACACAAATACAGTTTTTGGTAACCTTAATATATACACATATATATATACATATATTTATATATATATACATATATTTATATATAAATATATAATACTGAGATATATATATATCTCAGTATGGACAAAAATCAATTCATATGCGAAATAGTAGAAAATCAATTTAAATCAGATAACTCAGTTTCACACTTAATTGAATGTGACGTCTATGCAAACAAAATTTAGTAGAAGCATAAAATGTGATTGGCTCAGAGGCGAAATTTCACGTGGAAATGACATTTTTCCTGAATTCACAGATTCGATTAGGAAAGACGCTTCCTAGCAGATTTTTGATTTGATATTCATCATTCACACGTGAAGAAAGCAAAGCAAATTATCAGGAGTCTTGTTGTGTAATGAAACAGGGTATTTTTAACTACTAATTTAGTTTGACTAATTTATTAACTACTGATTAATTAACTTCTAATTTATTAACTTCTAATTAATTAACTACTAATTTTTAGCTGTACTACGACTTTAAAACTATACTAAGAGTTTTTAACTACTAAAAGAACTCAGTGTGCCATAGCACATTTATGTGGTCTTAGTAATAACGCATTAATGTGGTTCTAATAACTTATTAAACATTAACACGTTTATATAACATTCCACCCCTTTGAATTATTATAAGATTAATGTAATGTTTGAAAACGTATTAGACTAAAATTTCTTTATAAAAAAAAAAGTAGAAGCAGAAACATTCCCAAATGTCTAACAGCTTCTTGGTAAGTGTAGACACTATTGTATGTCTTATAATATTATAAGATATAATCCCGCCACATTCTGTATTATAATTATAATAATTGTTAATAATACTCATAATAATAATTATTAATAATAATCATAATAACAATTATTAATAATAATCATAATAACAATTATTAATAATAATCATAATAACAATTATTAATAATAATCATAATAATAATTATAATAATAACCATTGTAATAATAAAAATAATGATGGATGTACAGATATATATTTTTTGTATAATAGATATGTAATTCACATATTTTTGTACATACATATGCATATTTAATGTATAATATGCACATTTAATGTGTAATATGCACATTTGATGTGTAATATACACACTTAATGTGTAATATGCACATTTGATGTGTATTATAGAAAATTTTCTTTGGGAAAACATACGCATAAACACACTACTAAACATATTACCTTGAAGTGCGAAATTTGTAAATAATGTACATAATTACCGATTTTTAATTTGTATAAGTATCTTTGTAAAAGACTATAAAGTCGCCACAGGAGACTTTCCGTATTTCTAATTTATTGTTGTTAGATCTAGGTCTAATTACATGTAAAATGAAGATAAATAAATGTTTTTTAATAGATTCAGAATAACAAACAATTTTAACACCTGCAAATAAAAATCCTGTAAATAAATTTATGTATTATATTAATATCCATAAAGGTGAAAACAAATCATGTCTAAAAACCTAATGTTCACTGCATTCTGTTTTTTTATAGGGAGAGTTTCCAGACAGGAATATGTTAAACATAAACAAGCATAAAGGAGTCGGGATAATAGTTCTATTACGGAATTCATAAGTAACCACTAGCCGTTAATTACAAGTAATTACCCTAAAATGTACCAAGGAAAATATTTGAAATTCTGAAGAAATTTGGAAAGGACGTTATTAGGTAAGGTAAGATATTTTCGTAATATCCCTATTATACCTGTTGTAACAACACGGTGTTTTTTTTATTCATTACGTATTTACTCATTGTTTCTCGAGGTAAATAATGACGTCACACTAAACACACGCATTCCATCTAGTTTATTCCCTATTATATCCTAAGTACAAACAGTAGGAGTCGTTATGTAAACAAACTAACTAGTCAACACCCGTTGTTTAATTAAATAAATTATTTGTTAAAATTCCCCTCGTGGGTTACATAGCATATAAATCAACGAATATAAATCCATTAATGCAGTGGCGGTCCTAAGGAGGGGCGATCGGGGCGATCGCCCCCCCCTTACGTTTCAAAGACGCATATCTTGAGCCACCTTTAGTTTCTGAGTTGATGACGTCATTGTCTCTTACTTAACGTATCGCCCCCCCCAAGATGACCACCTAGGTCCGCCCCTGATTAATGGAACAGTTTCTATAACTTTTTTGTGACATACATTTTTTAGTGTTTCTTGTTAAACTTTTTATTCCCCATGTGAGGTAACTTTTGACTTTGTAAGATATTTTATAACATATTTTAAAAATTTGATCATTAGTATAACTTAAAATTTGGGAGCCCTGAAACAGGTTCAAACTAATGACACAGTATACTAATGATTCTCAGAACTGTTTTGTTTAATAATGTACTGCGTATTTGTTAGTGATCGTTTAGATATGTACAAATTCAGTGTTCGGACGAGTTTTATGACAATTTTACGTAATTACATGTGATTTTAAAGTGAAAGAAATTATTTAAATACAAATAATATTAGGTCGTCAATAAGGCCAAAAATTCAACTCTAATCTGAAAAACCAAAGGGCCCATCGTGAAAATTTCATACAAAATGGAAGGGTTAAACCACAGATATCTGTGGTTAAACTCAGAAATAAGGAAAGCACTATCAAGTAGGGATAAATCGTTATCAAGTGAGAATAAATCGTTATCAAGTGATAATAAATCGTTATCAAGTGATAAATAATAAATCGTTATCAAGTGAGAATCAATCGTTATCAAGTGATAATAAATCGTTATCAAGTGAGAATAAATCGTTATCAAGCAATGGCTATTCACCTTGCCCACAGATTTACTACATCCTATATATATTATTGATGTCCCGTTTCCACAAGGAATGGTTGCCGAACGCTCATCATCGGCTAAAACATGGCTAATCATCAGCGGGCTGCCTTGCATGGATACAGCCGCTTCGCCCTGCTTGGGCCTTCGCAACATGACTTGTGGTGTGTTCATCTGAGCTTTTGGAGTGATATGTGATACTGCTTTCTTGTTTCTGGGTGCCTTAAACTTTCTTGCATTTCTAGTACCGGTTGAAGGTGTTATAATTATTCTCGGTAGTGACCGACTCCTCGTTGCTTATGCGTTCGGTCTTGCCTTGCTTCGTGGTATCCTGGATGAAGACTTACTACTGTAATTGCCGCAATAATATATTTAAGCAAGGCTGAGAAAACTTTATTTAATAACCTTACTACTGTGGCTATCTCCTGTAAGATGCGATACTGTAATTAATATTTTAGAGAGTTAATAAGTTAATCACATAAGGATATGGTTATGATTCTAATTTAATTTTAATTTTCTATCCATAAAATCATAAAGTAAATAGGGCCATACCATCGTCTCCAGTGGATTTAGATCTTTTGGTGGCTGGTCTCGCTGCTCGTGGAACTCTTAGTGTGGTGACTTCAGAGTTAATCACATAAGCATATGGTTATGATTCTAATTTACTTTTATTTTATTGTAATATTCTAATTTAATTTTATTTTATTGTAATATTCCACCTTAATCTAATTTCAATTTTCTAATTTAATTTAATTTTTTTGAATTTATTTAAGTGATAAATGTATGCACCAAAAAGCAAAAATGCAGAGAAACTACTTGTAGAACTTTATCCATAAAATCATAAAATAAATTGGGTCATATCATTGTCTCCGGCTGATTTACTTCTTCGTCTCTCTGCTCGTGGAACTGTTTGTTTAGCGTCCTCAGCAATCGATGTACTTTTTTTATAAAAATTAAAATAGTGAACCAGATATTATTAAAATAAAACATCTTTAACTAAGTTTAGCATTTATAAATACGTAAATTTGGAAATATGATCCAAAGGAGAATTAAAAGAACACTAACAAGTTCTCCAATTGTTTTGTCTAGATCAGAAATGCCCGTTGCTGCTTTTTTTTTTACGAAATACAAATCTATGGCCAACATCATTGCCTCATGTTCTTCCTCAATTTCTGCCAACACTTGGTATTCTAAGAAAAAAAGAGAGCAAACATTGGTTTAAAGAGAATAATTATTTAAAAGAAAATAGGGCACTGTTCCTGACTAATTTATTTTGTTATAGAAGTTTGTACATGTACATAATTACCGATTTTTATTTTGTATTTAATAAGTATCTTTGTAAAAGACTATAAAGTCGCCACAGGAGACTTTCCGTATTTCTAATTTATTGTTGTTAGATCTAGGTCTAATTACATGTAAAACGAAGATAAATAAATGTTTTTCAATAGATTCAGAACAACAAACAATTTTAACACCTGCAAATAAAAATCCTGTAAATAAATTTATTTATTATATTAATATCCATAAAGGTGAAAACAAATCATGTCTAAAAACCTAATGTTCATTGCATTCTTTTTTTATATGGAGAGTTTCCAGACAGGAATATGTTAAACAAAAACAAGCATAAAGGAGTCGGGATAATAGCTCTATTACGGAATTCATAATTAACGACTAGCCGTTAATTACTAGTAATTACCCTAAAATGTACCAAGGAAAATATTTGAAATTCTGAAGAAATTTGGGAAGGACGTTATTAGGTAAGGTACGATATTTTCGTAATATCCCTATTACACCTGTTATAACAACACGGCTTTTTTGTATTCATTACGTATTTACTCATTGTTTCTCGAGATAAATAATGACGTCACACTAAACACACGCATTCCATCTAGTTTATTCCCTATTATATTCTAAATACAAACAGTCGGAGTCGTTATGTAAACAAACTAACTAATCAACCCCCGCCTAAGATCGTAATAATTAGATACGAAAACAAAATAATCAACACAATTACATAAACAAATAAATTCCAGTCGGATTCCTTCGAGAACAATACACAAAATTCTATCACATTCCACAAGCAGAAAAAACCAGTTATTTATTTACTTTACTTTGAACCCAACAATGATAATCTCGTAAAGGTTAGTGGCACATGTAAACGCACTCGTCGAGCAGCCAATCAGAATCTCTTCCGGAAATCTCTTGCAATCAGCTGATCGCTGTCAATATCTGACAGTTGGTACAATGTGCGTGCTATACATTAATGTTTTGAACAGTGTCGTTGGTTTTAAATAACAACACGTTTTAAAGTTCAAACACGATTCTCAGAACTGTTTTGTTTAATAATGTACTGCGTATTTGTTAGTGATCGTTTAGATATGTACAAATTCAGTGTTCGGACGAGTTTTATGATAATTTTACGTAATTACATGTGATTTTAAAGTGAAATAAATTATTTAAATAGAAATAATATTAGGTCGTCATTAAGGCCTAACCTCAAAAATTCAACTCTAACCTGAAAAACCAAAGGGCTCATCACGAAAACTTCATACAAAATGGAAGGGTTAAACTCAGAAATAAGGAAAGCACTTTCAAGTGAGGGTAAATCGCTATCAAGTGAGGATAAATCGTTATCAAGTGATGGCTATTCACCTTGCCCACAGATTTACTACATCCTCGCCTACTTACCCGTGCCGAAGATCCACAAGAACGAGTTTGTAAAAGAAATAATTCCGAAGTTGCTAAAGTGCTGCAGACTCGGCATTCTACGTAAAGATCTATTGTACTTAAGCTTATTAGCAAATAACTCCATGAGTCATAACTCCGGAACCCATAAAGATGCTCCGAATTGCATGATCGAATATGAAAAAAGAAACATTGTTTTGAACCTCGAGCAAGTCCACTCGATATTCAATTTTTGCTTCTACAAACAAAAGCATTGGTTTTTGCACTTTCTCGAAAACAAAGACGCTAATACCGACGTTTTTAACAATGAGGTTAATAATTATATCAAGATTCTTCGTCTTATTTCCGCATCAAACACACCTGATATTAATTTCCAAAATGTGGCGAATTTACTTACTGACATAAACCTGCAAAGCGAGTTTAAAAATAAATTTTCAAAGGTTTACGTAGAAGAAATTGCCCACCTACTCGAAACAATAAATTTCGTTAATAATCTTAGTCCAATTCCGAGAGATAAAGACGTTTCCCGAAAGTATTTGGAACAAACGACTGTCCTAGAAATTCTGACAAAATACGTTGATTTGAAAACGAATCAAAATCAAGTGAGAAAATTCCTCATTGAACATGAAACTTACCAAAACGAAGTGTACGGCTGTGTTGCTACTAAACAAACTTATAAAGAAACCGACAGTTTCGTTATGTTTTTGATTATGTGTAACATGTTGAAATGCCTCGAGCTTTACAAAAACGCTGAAAAATTGGACGATGTTCGGGGACGAGTTGAAAAACTCTTGCAAACGACTTTGGACGATATCCTCGGATTGTCGAACAAGAGCTTAATGGTCGAAGCTCTCGAAAACATCTTCGGATTACTGTTTATGAAGGATAAACAGGCAAAATTTGATAGTAATTTGAAAGAAGAGAGTTTGGAAAATAAGGAGAGATTCTATTGCCATACTGCGGATTTAGTTCAGTTGATCATCTTCTTCTTGAAAAATGTTACCGATGAAATTCAGTCCCATTTAGTTTTCGATATTCAAACTGAAGAATATAAGCGATTCCGGAAGGTTCGAGGATATATTATCGATGCGGAATGGAGGCTAGACATCGTGACCGAGAGCAAGAAATCCAGTTTATTTAATCCTCCTAAGGATATAGTGACTTATTTGCTGGCTAGTCCGGAATCCTTGGTTAGGATATGTATGAACCATGACAATTACGAGAAGGCTTGCCAGGTTTTTAAGGTATGTAGGTAAAATTTACTTATTTATAGATTTACGTATTATTTTTTTTATATATGAAATTTGTTTATTTTTAATGTGAAATTAATTATTTTTATAAAAACTTTATTTTTTAATTACATAAATTTCATAATTATATATATTATTATTATTATATATTATTATTACATATTATTATTATTATATATTATTATTATTATATATTATTATTATTATATATTATTTAACGGTAATTTGATTGTTTACTCGAGTATATTATTTAATATTACTTTAAGATGTATTTTGACATGCTATTGCCATTAAATTAAAAGTTAGGAAATTTTTAAATATATTTCATATTATACTGCTGAAAAATATGTTATTAAATTCATTGTCTTTATACTATTAAAACCATTAAGTATAAGTATGCAAAATTAAATTAAATAACAGCAGGCGAGAAAAAAAGGGCCCAGAGAACAAACAAACATTTTCTTAGAAGAACTATTTATCTTCAGCTTTATAATTTAAATTTTCTTTTTCTTCATCCTGCTTTGCATAACAATAGGCTTGTTAATGATCTAGTATGAATTAATACAAAAAGTATTGAAATGGATACAACTATTCGATACAACTATATGATCGAAAAAGAGGACAATTTTATTTAATACACGTCTATGAATAAAAAATATTAGGTAAATCTCTACCAACAAAAACCAATAAGATTATTAATCCATTGTATTATTATTAATTTTAATTATATGTGTATTAATTAAATTACTTAGGTATTAATTAAATTTCTTAGGTATTAATTAAATTACTTAGGTATTAACTAAATTACTTAGGTATTAATTAAATTACTTAACTATTAATTAAATTACTTAAGTATTAATTAAATTACTTAGGTATTAATTAAATTACTTAGGTTTTAACTAAATTACTTAAGTATTAATTAAATTACTTAAGTATTAATTAAATTACTTAAGTATTAATTAAATTACTTAAGTATTAATTAAATTACTTGGGTATTAATTAAATTACTTGGGTATTAATTAAATTACTTGAGTATTAATTAAATTACTTGGGTATTAATTAAATTACTTGGGTATTAATTAAATTACTTGGGTATTAATTAAATTACTTGGGTATTAATTAAATTACTTGGGTATTAATTAAATTACATTTGTATTAATGAGGATATAAGGTAGAAATTTGAATTTTCGTTCATAACAAACTTTAAATATCACAGTTAGTCATGAACCAACTGACAAGTTTAATAAAAGTGACAGATGAAGAACAATAGAAGCCATGTTGAAATAACTGTCATGTGTAATAAAATCAGTTTTTTATAATGAGAAAATTAAGAGAAAAAACTGAGAAACGATCGCGAATGTTATCCTAAACAGCTGCTTTTGCCTCTGTGTTAATTCGGTAAGAAAATAATTCAATATAAATATAAATATAAAATATAAATATTCATTATTTCCAATATGTGATTTATGCATTGTTGGCATTGAACAGAAAAGGATGGAGCAATGTAGTAAACAATAAGATAGAGAAAAACAAGACACCATTATTTGGACCGTTTATTTTGAAAGTGGTGTAAGTCCATTTTCTCTTGTTTCGAGAAAATTAGATGTTAGCATATCTGTTAATTAAAAAAAGTTAGGCAAATTATATGAAATCTGGCAATGTTTCTATTAATTTTATCAATATTTAATTTGATTATATAGATTTGTTTTAGGCGAATTAGACTACAATAATACATATTTATGGGCTGTAAATGGACTTACACCACTTTCAAAATTAGACAATTGTAAAAATCGTTTAATTTCAATTTGAAAAATCAAATATCACCTAAAATATATTTCATTTTAATCCAATTTTGTTTACGAATACGCATGACAAGACATAAAATTTAATTTTAGACGCTAATTACATTATCAAAATTACAAGATACTGATAGTAATAATAATAATAATTAAAAACTCAATAATTAAGTATTTACTTATACTCTGCATATGGCAGTGTTTCGAAATATGCATGATGCACCGGAGGTATATAAGGTAATAACTGCTTGATGTCTTTATATTTTTCGTAAGTAATAGGCCTGGCATTTTGGTACAAAGGCGCAAGGCCAATTTTTTCAAATTTTAGCGGTCTTCCATAACATGTAGATCATAAATTTATAATTTTAAATTCTGTGTCCTTCATCGATGTTTTATATAAAATAGTATATGGTGCACTTTTGAGAAACCTCAACCAACATATTTGCAACCAATTGACCTGTTCGCCATTAGTGTTTTTTTTATCTGTTTTTTAATCGCATTTTG
>JAWQRP010003945.1:0-12569 GCA_033557875.1 Quadriops clusia
AAAACTCCGTCTAACTTTTTTCTTTGGGGTGTAATTAAAGACAAAGTTTACAAACAGCGACCCACAACAACAGAGGACATGAAATTTAGAATAAGGCAAGCTTTTAGAGACATTACACCAAATGTTTTACAAAAAGTTAGACGGAGTTTTTATATCCGCATGCATGCTTGCATAAATGCAAATGGCATGCAGGTTTGATGCATTTTAATATTATAATTTTTAAAAATAGTTATTGAATTTAAATTTTATTATTATTGTAATATCTAGGAAAATGTTTTGTTATTTTTATGTACATTTGATTGGTAGTTTAATGTTTGTTAATTAAAAAATAAATGCTTTTGCGATGTGAGACTTGCTCATTCGTAATTTGTAAATAAAAAAATCATTGTCATGTGTGGAGTTCGTACTTAAGTTCCCTGGCATTAAAAGCCACCACCTTAGCAACTAGACTACCAGGACGACGAAAGTTTTATTACATTTGTCAAATGATTGCGGCCAAACGTCGCGCGTCTGTCGACCCATCTTTCCAGGCGCTGGCGCTGTGCACTTCTTCTCCAGTTGCCCAAACCACTCGTCCTTTTGATTCGAAAAGATGCAATAATTACCGATTTAATTAGGGTTTTTTCTTGCAATATTGGTATTGTTGTACGCGGAATCACCTTTGGCATGAGAAAAACTATTAAAAATTCCATGTACATTAAGAAATTTTAATAGTGAGGTGCGCTTGCGCAAGAATTATATGTCGCAGAGAAAAAAGTTATGGGAATTTTTTTTAGTATTTCATGTGCTGAATAAATTCTTGAAAAGTTCACTGTTCACAGTTATTAAATAAATCCGATAAAGTTGTTTTAAAACCCCGTATAATAAGTAATCACCACTTGCGCATGCGTCAATCTTTTGCAACAATATTTATATCGATGTACGCAGAATGAGCAGCGGAAAAAGGATATTAGAAAAAAAATTTATCATCATTATGGTTTTTACAGTTTGATGTGCGCATGTGCGAAAAGTAGAAGAGTTAGACCCAAATTTTATTTAGATTTTTTGTAGCCCTTTATGCGTAGAGTAAGTCCTGAAATTTTGCAAATTATATCTTTGTTAATAACGCTGTAATTTAAGTGGGCCTTCTTAGCTGGACCACCCTGCATAAAGATTTATTATGTGGATATATAGTGTTTCAAAATTGATGGAGGTGTAGACTATTCTGCATACTCTTTATTCAATGCACGGCCGATGACGAGTCTGCGCACCTCAGATGTTCCAGCTCCAATCTCATATAATTTTGCATCCCTTAAAAGACGTCCAGTTGGGTAATCGTTTATGTATCCATTACCACCTATGAACATAGTTACAAAATATAATTGTATAATGTGTCTTATCCATATCAGGATGAAAATTTTTTGGATTTATAAAAGGCACAATTCCCGATGATATTTATTTTTCACTAGGCGACCGGTTTCGTCGTTTACGACATCCTCAGGCCTCTACAATATTTACAGTATCATTATATTCTGATCATAAGCATAATCTTGTCAAAAGATCGTTCAAAATCATCAATTTAAATAAGTATAATGACTACATGTAACTTTTTTCAAATATATAAATTAATAGTTTGTAATTCTAAGATAGAGACATGTGCATGTTTTCAGTTAGAAATTTTAAACTTTGTATTTCTTTGCATAACTTATTTAAATTGATGATTTTGAATGATCTTTTGACAAGATTATGCTTATGATCAGAATGTAATGATGCTGAGGCCTGAGGATGTCGGAAACGACGTAACCGGTCATTTAGTGAAAAATAAATATCATCAGGAACTGTGCCTTTTATTAATCCATATAATTAACATACCGTCACTACAATGCAGAACTATCAAATGTGAAAAATCTCGATTTTAATTAATTATTAACTAATCGCAAAATAGCATTTACGGAGTGTTAAAATACCTAGAGAACCACAAAGGTAAGCGAGGAGAAAAATCATATTGTGAAACACTGATTTCACATTCTAAACAGAAACACTTATTTCAGTCTTTTGAAAAGTAGTGATTTTCACATTTGATAGTCCTGCATTGAAGTGACGATGTCAAATATAGACAATCTTTTGCGTATAGTAATAAACATGCCATGACTCAAGAGTATAAAAAAAAAGAAAGGCATCTTAAAAGGTTAATAAGAAAACTTACCCAAGATTTGTATTGCATCTAAACTCAATTGTGTAGCTTTTTCCGCAAGGTAAAGAATAACACCAGCACAGTCTTTGCTGTTAACATGGCCTTTATCGCAAGCTCTAGCAACATTATAAAGGTAGCTTCTGCAAGCATTAAGAGTTGTATACATGTCAGCCAATTTTCCCTGGATTAATTGGAATTCTCCAATTCGTTGTTCAAATTGTTTCCTTTCGTGTGCATATTGGAAAGTGACATCACAACAAGCTTGCATTATACCCAAAGGCCCTGCAGCCAACACAAGACGTTCAAGATCCAACCCGCTCATCAAAACATAAACTCCTTTATTTTCCGTTCCTAAAAGATTTTGTTTCGGTACTTTGCAATCTTCAAATATTAATTCACCAGTTGGGGATCCACGAACTCCAAGTTTATCTAGTTTGGGACCACTCTTAAAACCTGAGAAGCCTCTTTCGATCAAAAAGGCTGAAATGCCGTGCTGGGGTTTGACATTCAAATCAGTTTTAGCATATACAACGAGAACGTCTGCGTCAGGTCCATTGGTAATCCAAAACTTGTTCCCGTTTAGGACATAGTAATCGTCTTTTTTTTCTGCTTTTAGCTTCATTGAAACTACATCAGATCCAGAACCTGGTTCGGACATAGCCAAACCTCCTATGTGTTCACCCGAGCAAAGCTGCAACATTAACCTTTAGTAGTTCTTGAATTTCCTCGGCCTGAGCTCGTATTAAAATACATATGGTACATAAATTTGAAAAAGGAAAAGATTACAATTTATTCTGCCTGCTAAATTGCAATATTCTAGTAGAGATCAAAAGGTGTGTGATTGAATTGTTCCGGAATCAGGAGTGTTTTAAATTTAGAAGAAAAGTTAGTACCTTTCTGATAAATGTTTTTATTCAGTTGGTTAAAACATTTATCAGGAAGGTACTATCTTTTCTTCTACATTCCAAAGTGATACTTTACAAAACTGTTTGACTAATCAATAAATTTTCTTAAATCAAGAAAGTGCATCTTCCTATTATTTAATTGAACTTAATATATTGTTTTAAAATTTTATTTATATTGTATAGGCAGATTACTTTTGGTAAATATTTCCTCTTTTGATCGTCAGTTCCATGTCTGTTTATTTGATTAATACAAAGATTAGAATGGGCTCCATAACTAAGGGCAGTGCCTCCAGCAGCTCTTGAAATTTCTTCCATGATAATGCAGTGGTCCAAGTATGTTCCACCTGTACCTCCATAGTCTGGATTTGCAGTTATACCTATTCGGGAATTAAAGACAACAATTAAAAATATAAACCGTCAGAAGAGGTTTACAAAGAAATAAATACCTAATGCTCCTAGGTTTCCTAATTTCTTCCAAAATTCTCGCCTTTCAGGAAATTCATCTGTTTTATCAATGGTTTGGGCTTTGGGTGCCAATTCTTTTTGAGCAAAATTGAAAATGGTTTGTCGCAACTATAAGGAAATCATTTGATTACACGAAGGTTGGTCTCTTTAATTTTTTAAAAGAAAAAATATTTTAGAAAATTAAATATATATTTATTTAAAATAACGGCGATATTATTTATGGTTGTTTATAAACCAATTTGATTCTTAAATTAATTTTAAATCGAACGGATATTTACATATTAAAAAATGTAATGTAATGCCACGAGAAATCAAATAATATCTATAATCTTATAATAAGACTTAAAAAATCTTTTCAATTAACAATAATCGCTAAACCGTGTAAAACATATAAATAAATTCATAACATAAATGTTCAAGGACTTTTTAATAAATATTTTAATCTTAACCTAAAAATGTATTCTACAATAGCATAAGGGTCCTTTGTTATTTTTCATTGAATTTAGCTGTAATTATTTAACAGTTATTATTACAGGCTAGCTCAATTACGTACAATATGTTTCAAATTAACGCAAAAAAAACAATTGTTATCATGGTTATACAGCAACAAGTGGTTGTTACAACAAAGTTTTTAAAACTCTACCTGAATTTGTTCATCGTTCAAGCCAAAAATATGTTCATCAATAGGATAATAAGACAATTCTCGACACTTTGACCCATGAAATTTGAGCAAATTTTGAAACAATCTGGTTTGGAGTTTTAAGACCATTTTCCTTATCAAGAGACCACCAGTTGTGAAGATTATAATATATCAACCTAACAAGTGCTATTTTATTTTGAAAACAACTTTAGTGCGTAAGTAATCTATTCTGGAGTAGACTTTACCCTACCCAATTGAAATTTACATAATTCTTCGACTTGTTTTGTTATCAATTGAAAAATGGTTTAACCGTTAGGTTAGGCAACACCTTTTGCATAGTCCTGTATATTTGGTTGCTAAAAATATGAAATCTTAAAACAGCAATAAAAAAACAAATCAACTTAATTAGTTTAGACTCCTGTGGTTTAGATATAGAAATAAATCTTACAATAGAATTAAAACAATCTTTATTATAAAAAGAAATTTATCATATTTTTATTCAATTATTCACAGTAAGGGCTTAAAGTAAGTTTAACAGTGACATTCATTGCTTGCAGTTCTGTTAAGAGAAGTTTGCAAGCATACGGCATTGTGATGCTTGAGACCTCTTCAGAGCTCTTACAACTGTTGCACCAGCCACAATACCCTAACCTTCCGCACTTATTACAAACGTCAACCTCGCATTGGTCGCTAGACACCATTAATCGTTCCACTAACATCATGCTGAAACAAATCGATTTATTTAATTTTAAAAACTAAATTTTTGTCTTCGTTGTTATAGTCTAGACCTTCCTTTGAATAGCTTACCTTGCTCCATAGCTTATCAAACAATCTCGTTCCATTTCACCCAGTCTCAAACCTCCATCTCGACTTCGGCCACCTGTCGGTTGCCTTGTTAAGACAGCTTTAGGACCTCTCGCCCTGCCGTGCATTTTGTCTTGCACCATATGTTTTAATTTCTGATAATAAACTGGGCCTGAGTAGATATAAGCTTCTAGTGGTTCTCCAGTAATCCCCGAATAGAAAATATCTTTTCCTTGGTAATTGAAGCCGTGTTTAGCCAATTCCTCACTGACGTCTTTCACACTGGAACCTCCGAAAGCAGTGCCATAATGAAACTTGCCCTCTAACAGGCCTGCTTTTCCAGCAAGTAGTTCTATTAGTTTTCCAACTGTCATTCGAGAGGGGAAGCCGTGGGGGTTCATTATAATATCTGGGCACACTCCTTGTTCATTAAAAGGCATATCTTCTTGATCAACCACAAGCCCTGGAAAGAAGTAAATATTATTGTACCGTTTATGTATTGTTTAATCAGTAGAATAACTTAGAAGACATGTTACAAATTTTGCTTCTTATAATCTATTTCATTTCATTTGTATTAATGATTCTAAATAATGTACTTTATTAAATAAGAGGATGTATTTTCTTGATTTTAGTATTTTTTTTATAATATAAAAGTCAAGAAATAAGAGACATCTGATTTAACAACAAACATACCGAAGAAGATCTGAGAAAATATATGCATATGTAATAAAAGAAGTGTTTCTAAGGCCAGTATTAGACTATAAAAGTTCTTTGACAAAGATATTTTATAAAACATATTTGACGTAAAATGTGATAGTGTAATACCAGTGGTAATACCCCATATTTTGTAAAAAATAGCTTGAATTTTATAAATCATGAGATATTACACTATCACATTTTACGTCAAATATTTTTTATAAAATATTATTGTCAAAGAACTTTTACAGTCTAATACTGGCCTAACTCAATTAAAGCAGGTAGAAATTATGCCAATCTACAATGTATTACTAATATTTGAAACAGTTATAAAGAAAACAATAATAATAATAATTAATTATCATTTTATTAGTAAGCTTTCTAGGAAGAGATCAGTCAGTCCATTGCCCAGAATCAACATGGCCATAGAGAAACAAAATCCACAAATACAGTGCTGACAAAAACCATACAATTTGTATTAAAGCAACGCCGATTAGATTACAGGCCATGTAAATGAAGCGAAAGCGCAAGAAATGTGAATGCTCCAATCGGAACTAGGAATGCTTATCGGTATTAATGTAATTTGATCATTATATTATAGTTAAGTTGTAACAAGGCCGACTATTTGCTGCTCTGTAATACCAATTCTAAAAGAATGTCAATATACATGTCCGTCTCTTTCTTCTTTAAAGAAAGATCAGTTAGAAACTAATGGAAAAAGACCTATATAAAAATTATGTATGAAATGTAATACAGTAGAGTGTCGATTATCCGGAAAGTCGGTTATCCGAACATAATAATCAACTATTGTGATTTACAGAAGGAAATAAGAAGACACCTCTCGGGTAGTTTGACTAAATGGCGTTTATTTACCGAGGCATGTTGGATCCTCAAGTACAGGTTGCCAACCAAAATAAAATTTATCTACCGGAGAGGTGTCTTCTTATTTCCTTCTGTGAATACCTTGGGACCAGAACCATCCAACGTATATTGTGATTTAATTTAATTATCTATTAACTGTTCGTTAACGTCAACTTTTTTTTTTGTTTAAATTGTTTATTTTATGTTCGGAGACTGGGATGACGATTCCTGAAAATGCATACTGAGCGTAAACGAGTGTGGCATAATAATGCAGGTTAAAATATAAAAACGTATATAAACATTAAAACATTTATATACGCATTTTCTTTTCTTACTTTTCTGTAAAATCAATTATCCAAACAAATCGATTGTGCAAACTACTCTTGGTTCCAAGTAGTTTGGATAATCGACGCCCTACTGTAGTGCAATTACATCATATCTTGCAAAAATGCCATACCTACTTTATTAGTTTCTGTCATTCAAGTTTTAAATTTATTGTAACTAACTAGTAATCTTGTACTTACATATCTATAACTGTAAACTGTATCTATAGGTTAGCTATTCTAGTGTAATGAATAGAAGATCTCCCCATACTTTTCAAGTAACCTGTAATCTAGTCGGTGTTGGTTAAAGCAATTTGAAATTAAGAAATGTAAAGAATTAGCTCTACACATCTTAAGAAAAGCTTACTAAAATTTTGTCTTGAAGAAAGATTCTAAATTGTCACATGGGAAAAATGACCATCGAACTTAATAAAAAAAAATTGAAGTGCCTTAGAGTAGTAGGACAAAACACTTCAATGATCTGAGGAAAAAGTTAATTAAGGCAATATTGTATAAGCTGAAAATAGTAAAAAAACATATCGCTGTGATGCAACATGGTCTGTTTATTTTTTACAAGTTCTGTATAGTAAAATCTTAATAGATCAGCAAAAGAAAGCAGTAAGAATAAAAAAGCATTGCTATGTGACTCTCACTATTTCTATATTGTATATGCTGATTGCATTAACGTATATACAAGCAAAAATAACACATGAAAATTACACATTCTACAGATAGGGGCAGTAATATGCAATATGTAAATGATGTAGGTATATGAAACATATTCTTTATAACTAAATAAGAGTAATAACTACCCTACTTTAACCCTTTAGTTATACAGAAAAATCTTCTTATTATCGCAGTTCTCGATTACTCGCAGCTTAAAATTTCAAATTCTTGCGGTCAAAATTCGATTTATGGTGGTCGGAACATGTAATTACATATGCCACCTGCACTAGTTCGGGTGGCCACTCTCTAGGTAACGCTCTTTCAACTGGTTCACTTGTTACAACTGCAACTGCTCTCTCACCATTGCTGTTCGCCAGTGGTGTGAATGGTTACAATATTTCTGGTGATATACGAGATACAATGAATGCCACAAAAAGTAACTGTACAGCTATTAAGAAAAAACGTAGTGTGACCAGTGTAGAGGTAAAATTGCCTATGACCAGTGACCAATAAGTGTGAGTCAGGCATAACAAAAGCGAAAATTGCAAGAGTGTTTTCGTCTAAATGAATTAACTGTCTGTCATATTTTAAATCATACAGCAAACTATAAGCGACTAGTACCCGGTTTCTGCAACAATAGATATCTTATTATATTTATAAAAATTGTAATGACCTTTTTATTGATTAAAGTTTTGTTTATTAATGGTTTTAAGGTCTAAAACACTTCTTTTATTAGACCTTAAAATAAAATTTTGTCTGCTCTACGTGAAATTAGCGTTCTACCAAAAATTCTTGGCAACAATAACCCATTTTACATGTATTCTTCATTTCGATTATCATGAATTCAATTATCGCACCAAATTATGTGGCAACAATAACCGTGATAATCAGAGTATTCCTGTAACTATACAAATAATCTAGAGTTGTGCTATATCCAGAAACATTATAGAATTCAAACTATCTGACGGCAGTTTGTGTACAGCAACTTACCCACGACACCCTTTTGACCATGTCTCGAGCTGAACTTATCCCCAATTTCCGGCCTCCTCGTTTGCCTCAATAAAATTTTAATAATACTAGAGTCTTCCTCATTTGTGGAAATCATTACTTTCTCTATATAACTAGGTTCGCTAGTTTTATAAGAGACAGGAACTTCACGATACCCAACGTCTCCTGGAGTTGTTGGTACTGCTGATGTAACAGGCATCGACTTGTTAACCAATACCTAAAAAACATTAAAAATTTTTAACATTCAAAATCAATGATACTTTATTATTAAATATTATAATTAAGGAGACTGTTTTTGAAATACACTTACCTGTCTATTTTCCACCAGTTCCCCAGGACCAACTATACCATCAGAATCCAAAACGCTATGTTTCCAAATTGGTTTGTTCGTCACAGTGTCTATCACAGGCCCTTGGATTTTATCATAGGTCTGATTTACGTATCTTTTTAAAATACATTTACTATTTCTATAGACTAGACACCGACCAAATCCTCTGTCAATCGACGCTTTGTTTACAATAAGAGCGTCTTCAATATCATACCCACTGTAACTCATCACAGCTATTGTAGCATTCTGCCCTGCTGGTAATTTATCAAAGTTTGTTAATTCAATGGTCTTTGTCTTGACCATAGGTGCCTGTGGATACACCAAATTGTACATCAAGGTGTCTATGCGATTCTTCTGATTGTACCCGATTGTCCCCATGGCTTGTTTACCCATGGCACACTGGTAAGTGTTCCTTGGCGATTGATTGTGGTGGGGGTATGGTACCAACCCGGCACAAACTCCTAAAAGCGTAAACGTTGCTATTTCGAGATGTGTTGTACTATTAGTTATTTCATTCTCATAGCAAACGATATCGCTGTCGTTTTCTTCGTTTACATCTAAGAACTCAACAAGGCCGTCCTTGAGGAAACTTTCAAAGTTACGTTTACCGCTTTCTAACTCCTCAATGTGCTGCTTAGTAACCAAAGGTTTACCATTATCCACAATAATATAAGGTCGGCACAATCTTCCACCATCGCAACTTATGTAAACACACTTGTGTGTATGGTTTGGGTAAATTGACACATATTGAGAAATACCACCTGTTCTTCTGAAGAATCGGAACCACTTGATCAATTTCCTGTAGTTCGATATCACCCCAATAATATTACCATTTAAAAATACTACATACACACTCGGCTTATTCATCTGTTCTCCTCCTGTTGTAAATATATCCTGTAAGCCACTATTATTTGCTAATCGCAGTGACGGAATCTCATCAATTTCAGTAGTTATATGAGTCAATAAAGCTAAATTTTTTACAAGCCCGCAAGCTTCTCCCTCAGGGGTATCACTCGGGCACAACATTCCCCACTGGCTAGGTTGCAATGATCTTGGCCCAGACACTTTTCGGGTTTTTTCAAATTGCGAATTAACTCGAGTCATCATTCCAAGAGCGGAAATGTAGCTCAATCTACTTAGAACTTGTGTGACTCCTAATCGTTCCATTCTAAACCGTTTTATCGTCCAGTTTCCAGAAGATATAGCAAAAACTAAACAATTTGTCACCAACACAGGTGTCATGTAGTTTATTATATCGAACTGCGATGCTCGAATTTTTGGAATATTTTTGTCAGCAGTCGATCTCAATTCCCAATTGAACCTTTTAAAAACGTCTTCAAACATTAGGGATAAAAGTGACCCCGCTAATTCCAATCTCTTGTTACCATAGTAATCGCGGTCATCTAACGAATTAGGATTATTTTGAGCTTCCATGACACGTTTCAACATGACTGCTAAATAAATGGCTTTATTCCCAAAATTGTACTCCTTGACAGGAACATGAGCCAAAATAGTAGTTGCTAGCAAATCACGAGCTTCGTCTGTCGGAGTCTTAATTTTACTAGCAGCTGTGACAAAGCGTTTCGCTACTAGTTTGGATCCTAAGTACCTGAGGGCCGCCTCCTGAGTGTAAATGTGTAAATTGTGACATTCTTCGAGAGTTGGCTGTATTTTTTTATGGTGTTCTTCCCCAATAAATGTGCAAATTTCCTGGTCGGACTTTATGTCCATTGCTTTAAATATTATTGTTATGAGGATAGCCTAGAAGAAGGAACAAAAATACGATTTAAAGAAATGAACAATAATTGCAATTTAATCAGGGATTCGCACTATTTTTCTTTTATTCCGCCCCCACCGCCATTAAGATAGACACTTCAAAATATTTTTTGCATGCATGCTTATTAATTTGTCTTTCAATTTTGACGGTTTCATTATAACGTTGTTAAAATTATTTTCACAAATGAGACATAAAAATAATGTTGTATTTTTCAGTCACAAAATAAAGAAAAGCATTAAATATTCTTCAGAATATTGTCAGTATTTTCTTTTTTCATAAATTTAAATGTTGTGATTGTGAAATGGAAGTATTAAGATTAATTTACTCTTTTTTTAACACCTTGTAAGTTCATATAATAGAAGGCACAACTATAAATATATTGAACGATTATATCATTGTTTTATGATTCCTAATATCCCTTCTACTGTATTCTTTTGTTTTGTTGAATAGCAATTAGGTATAAAAGGTACACTTAATTATTGATGCTGTAATTGCGCATTTGACTAGAACTTTGAGTTTTAATCCCTGATTTAACTGAGAAGGCTAAGATATAGAAAGACTAGTTCTCAGATAAGTTTCATACTCACATCAGTAAAAGCATTATGTCCTAAATAATATTTATTGCCTTTGATGAAAACTGTAGTTCTCGATTTTTTTTCATGTGTGGAGCTAGTAACCTGACATTGAATTCCAGTTTTTCCTTCTTCAACAATCATGCGATTCTTGGAAAGCTGCTCTTGGATCAATATGACTTTTTCTTGGCCCTTTACAACAAAATAACCACCAGGATCTAACGGGCATTCATTTAGTTTTGCCAATTCAGCTTCTGATTTACCAGTCAGCACACAATTTGATGATCTTAGCATAATGGGCATTCTAAAAATAAATTTTGAGTATTAAAATCATTTACAAACTCAAAAACAAATATTATATTAAAAAGAAGTAGATAAACTTATTTTCTTATCTTTTCTGTCAGTAGCCTTTAAGCTATATAAGTTATAGTTACAAGTCGATATTATTAACTGTTTAAGCAAATAGAAGGACTCTTTAAAATCTTGTGGTTCATCAGAACTTGTATCCAAATACATACTTATTTTATAAGTCCAAAATTCATATAAATTGAAAACGAAATAAAATAGTCATGTTTTTATTTGACATAACAATAATATGTAAGTAATGTTACAGATTATTAAATCAGGATCATAAATCATAAACATATTTCACTACATGTGGGTTATTTGTGAAGATAA
Source organism: Quadriops clusia (assembly GCA_033557875.1). Taxonomy (NCBI): domain Eukaryota; kingdom Metazoa; phylum Arthropoda; class Insecta; order Coleoptera; family Hydrophilidae; genus Quadriops; species Quadriops clusia. The sequence continues at coordinate 11,897 of JAWQRP010003945.1, forward strand.
AAAAATTAAAAAAACTATCTATTTTTTGTAAATTCTTTTTTCATTCATATAACATACATGTAGCTCTACTCCATTAGTCTAGCAATTGTTCAATTTGATTAGTCTATTGAAAAAGCATACAGTTTCTAAACATACAAAACAATAAACAACGGCTGCCATATCCACCTCATTAGGCAAAAAAGATTTTGAGCTATTGGAATAGTAAAAAGTTTGACGGGAACTGGAGGGTCGTGATGATCGGAGCCAATCTCACCACTCTTTGTAATCAATAAAAATTATTTATTAAGAACCCCAAATAAAAACTTTTCCTGTGGACAAATCAGTCTTCATCTCACTTCACTCTGTCCAATTTCACGACACTCATTTTAAAATACACCATGAGTAAACTGTCTTTTACCTTAAGTAAATTATCAGATTTGTGTGAAATTTGGTGCGAGAAAGTTTGAAAAACGTTACTTTTTGGCCATGTACATACATACTACACAGTTTATTTGATATCCACTTGTGATAATGTTACTTGTTAAACGACCTATGCTGCCGTGCAGATGCTAAACCGCAATAAGTGCAAAATTGAAGTTTTGAGAAAATGAGGAAAATGTCTTTCAAATGAAATGTTTGACACATATATCAAATATGTACATTTTTTATTAATGTAGTGGGTAGATATAGGGTC
>JAWQRP010003946.1:0-12567 GCA_033557875.1 Quadriops clusia
AAACTATGATCTTGATAATAAAAATATTATCTTGATAATAAAACTATGATCTTGATAATAAAACTATGATCTTGATAATAAAAATATTATCTTGATAATAAAACTATGATCTTGATAATAAAACTATGATCTTGTTAATAAAAATATTATCTTGATAATAAAAATATCATCTTGATAATAAAACTATGATCTTGATAATAAAACTATGATCTTGATAATAAAAATATTATCTTGATAATAAAACTATGATCTTGATAATAAAAATATTATCTTGATAATAAAACTATGATCTTGATAATAAAACTATGATCTTGATAATAAAAATATTATCTTGATAATAAAACTATGATCTTGATAATAAAACTATAATCTTGATAATAAAAATATTATCTTGATAATAAAACTATGATCTTGATAATAAAAATATTATCTTGATAATAAAAATATTATCTTGATAATAAAAATATTATCTTGATAATAAAACTATGATCTTGATAATAAAAATATTATATTGATAATAAAACTATGATCTTGATAATAAAACTATGATCTTGATAATAAAAATATTATCTTGATAATAAAACTATGATCTTGATAATAAAAATACTATCTTAATGATTACGTTGTATAATATTGATTGTCAATTTTCTTCTCAAATTGTGGGAATGTTGCGCGAGCTCGCTTCGCGAGCTCGCCGCCTCACGCCTTCGGCGCTCGTTTTTAATACACTCAACTGGGGCTTTTAACGTTCAACTGTATGTTACCTAAAATGTAAGAACACAGTTAGCAATTATTAAATGTGGTTTGAATTATTATTTTTCTGTTTTTTCTTCTATTTTTATTCTATTTTATTTTATTTTATATTTTTATAGCACATGTTTTAAAATTTAGATTCTATACCATCCGCTTTAATGTACTATAATAACGTCTAACTAACTATGATGACGTTCATCACTTTCATCATAACTTTCTTAATCACTAGGACAAATAAGAAAAAAAAATCCAAATCATTAGAACTGATAATAATATAAAACTTTTGAAATTATTAGAACGGATAATAAAATTATCATCTTGATAATAAAATTATTATCTTGATAATAAAAATATTATCTTGATAATAAAAATATTATCTTGATAATAAAAATATTATTTTGATAATAAAAATATTATCTTGATAATAAAAATATTATCATAAATAAATATACATATATATAAATCCATGTATATTATACATTAAATAATTTCGACGCGACGTTTCGAAGCTTGTTTTTACTTCTCTTTCAAGAATTACATTAAACTATCGGAGAATTTTCAGAATTTACATTAACAAACCAAAATTTGTTACAACACTATATATTTATCAACTACCAGAAAAAATGAACCAACTACTTAAACTCCATAATATGAAACTAGCTTTCCAAAACAAAAACAGCATAAAAAAATAACAATCTATAATTTTGATTTTGAAAATTCAATAATTAGTAAGTATTTGTATGAATTAACAATTTTATAGTTTTATTTCTTTAATCATCCCTTATACGTTACAATTGTTACGTTACTTCCTATTTTAACAAAAAATCTTTCTTTGTGATTTAATCTATTCAAAATTAGTACTTTTCACCCTTACTCATTATTTACTTTCTCATTAGTTGCTTCCACTAATATATAGTAGTATATTTTTTTAATTTGAAAAGTCTCGAGTTTTTATATCATTTATGTTTCTATATCATTTATGTTTCTGTATCATTTATGTTTCTATATCATTTATGTTTTTATATCATTTATGTTTGTATAGAAAGACATCAAAATTTCGCATTACCCAATAGACCCTTATTTTTAATCTGTTTTTTTAATTTTTTACGTACTCGCTAAAAACGAAACTGTAAAAATAACAATAAAAGTGGTCTAATTCCTGCACATCAGTGCCGCGCCGGGCGTATGTGGCGGGGAGTAAATTACATAATCGCCCTAGGAATTTGAACCTTTTGTTCCAAAAAATTAGAAAAACCGAAGAGCATCTTCTCAACTAGACTCAAAGCCACACAACCAATCATAGACGCCAATCATAGACGTCAATCATAGACGCCAATCATAGACCCCATCATAGACCCCATCATAGATCCCATCATAGGCGCCAATCATAGATCCCATCAGCGGCTCTTAATCTCCCTGCGAACCGAATCAATTACAGTACTTGTGTCCGGCTTCAGCAATAAAGTCGAAACATGGCCAACCGCGAGTGCCGAGTGAGAAAGATTGATTGTTCCGAAGGGCCGCATTTCACACATGGAAGTAAGTGCATGAGTGTTCTATTTTGCGCTCATTCTCTCGAGCCAGGAGACCCTTATCAGCAGCTTATTTCTCCTGCCATGAGTCACAATCTCGCCGCTGGCGCTGCTGCTACGCCCTGGCACAATAATGACCATATTGATAAGAGGAACTGGCAGAAAGAGCAACGAACGACCTAGGAGGTGATGAATCACCGCTTTGCGATCTTGCGGGAGGCCTATTGAAAATAAAAGAAGTTCTTGTTGCTCGAACGGCTTTCGTGGAATCGATTTTCTGGTCATCAGTAAAACTTGATAACATTTTAGTAATTAATTGTGACAATTTGGTAAAAGCAGTGTAACTGGCGTAAAAATTGTTTGTGGACGTAAAGGAGGCTTTTTACGTCCGCGATTGCTAAGGTCGCCTACAAAACAAAACCCACTTTCCAAGATTGGTTTTTTTTGTATTCTAATACGTAGTTTTATATGTAACAAACTTTTATCAGTAAGTTTTAGGTTATAAATAAACTTCTTCGACTTTAAAAACTTTAAATAAAGCGCGAACGTACCGCATATACAGAATGTGCAGTAAACACCGTGCATAAAGACATTATAAAATATGTAGGAATCGATCGCGTGCCCAAATCGACTGATAAAGTTGGAAAACGTGAATAGTTAATAGGAACAGAGGCCATTTGTTGCTTTTAATCTAATAACAACATAATGTAATAAATATTATACAATAGTTGGCTGGGCACGCTGCAACCGGATGACGTATCTCCCATGTCAATCTAGTAAGCCGAGGCGATTTCTGTTGAGATAATTCATAGGTTTACGTTAGTCTCATAGGTTACGTTAGTTTCATAGGTTTACGTTAGTTTCTTAAAGCTGGACCTTTTCAAGCTACTTCTTCTGTTTAGTGCGTTAAGTCTTGACTTGAAGTAAAAAGGAGTTTAAAGTGAAAAGAAGTTTAAACTAAAAAGGAATTTAAAGTGAAAAGAGTCTAAGAGACGAAGGTACGCCTGTGTGTTATATGCGGCATCTTTCTGAGGGTTCAGAGAAGAGCGCAGCGTCGTCAGGGCGAATTTATGCGGTCGTATTTCTCTTCCGATTCAGTTGGTGGTGCACAGAGCCTTCTTGCTCCGTGCAGTTTGTTAGTTGTGTAAAAGGAGCCCCATTTGTATCAGTAAAGTTAATCGGCGTGTTCCGAGCTATTTGGACCTTCCTGCCATTTGTAATTTCAACGTAAAGCTGACACGCCGATTTATACATACTGTAAAAATAGAGACAGTCGCCGCTTTTAAGTTATGTGCTTGGCTCTCGGCAAAAACAGCCCCTCTCTTTCACCTCTCTTTCAGCCCGATCTTTGGTGCTTCAGCCCGACGTTTCAGGGGAGTCTCTCTTTTTCAGCATCGAACATACGTATTTCTTTTTTATGATTATACGTATTTCTGTTCCAAACATTTCTTAAGAGTTAAGGACCTTTATTGTTTGGGGAAGACTGCGCAGACTGCCCTCTGGCGGCGTCTGACCCCACTGCTGGTTTTGCATCAATTTACTTCCTAATGTACCTCTCTCTACCTGCGCTCTGACAGAAAGGTATTCTTCTCGTAAGATAAATGAAAGGTTTTCTTGTCACAATACATTTACAGGAAGCTAACAGAATAAGTAATTTTATTTGATTAAAGAAATTGTTAGATTTTGTTCGAATAGTAGATAGTAGGTGTAACTAACAAACAAATGAAATAAGAAGCAAATGAACTAACAAATAAATGAACTAGCAAACATATGAACTAACAAACAAATGAACTGACAAACAAATGAACTAACAAACAAATGAACTAGCAAACAAATGAACTAGCAAACAAATGAACTAACAAACAAATGAACTAACAAACAAATGAACTAGCAAACAAATGAACCAACAAACAAATGAACCAACAAACAAATGAAGTAACCATTTATATGTTAGCTATAAAGACAAAACCTATGTAGACCCAATCAGATCAAGCAACTATCCGAAGATGGGCCGCTTAATTAGATATTTAGATAGAGGCCTGATGGCCCGTGATGTCGTTATTCATTGAGCGAAATGAACATTGGAGCTTAGCCCCGCGAATTCGCCGATCGAGCGACGTAATCAACCCCCAGTAATTAAAACAGCAGGGGTGCCGAGGCGAAGGGTTGCCGGAGCGGCAATTCCTACTAACGATTCATAATTTGATAACGACGTGACATTTTTAACTCATTTTCACCCTTATTAGAGGCATTTGTAAGGGCGCACGAGCCGCCGACCTGGGAACCCACTCGACTCGACTTTCCGTTTTATGAAAATCTTTTGTGAGCATTAGAAATGCCGGCGAGCGAGCTCGTTGCCAGGTTTAACTGACTAACCCCCTGAATCTAAAATTATCGCTAGCGAATTTTTCCCCGGCTTAATGCACAATTAATCACCGATAGACCAACTTTTGTCTCTTTTTGCATCAGGTGTTCCTTTTTGAAATTCATTTCGATTCCATAACTGCTGCTCAAGCGCCTTTCCAATGCTTATGATGTGTTCTCCCTTTTTGTACCAACTAATCCCTTTGACGAAACATTTTTTTTTAAATTACTTTTCTCTCTGAACGATTCTCTCTGAAAGTTTATGTCTAAACGTTTCTCTCTGAAAGTTGATGTCTAAACGTTTCTCTCTGAAAGTTTATGTCTAAACGTTTCTCTCTGAAAGTTTATGTCTAAACGTTTCTCTCTGAAAGTTTATGTCTAAACGTTTCTCTCTGAAAGTTTATGTCTAAACGTTTCTATCTGAAAGTTTATGTCTAAACGTTTCTATCTGAAAGTTTATGTCTATACGTTTTTCTCTGAACGTTTCTCTCTGAACATTTCTCTCTGAACGTTTCTCTCCAAATATTTCTCTTCAAATATTTGTCTCTAAAGGTTTCTCTCTAAAGGTTTCTTTTTCTCTTATTAACTCTGTCTCATTCTAGAACTCAATCTACAAGCGATAGTCTATCTTTGTCAGTAGCATAGAACGAGTCGGAATCACTCAGCCGTTCGAATCACTTGGACGCACTGAAATTAGTCTTGACATAAAGCCAATTATCATTTCGTAAATTGGACGTCCCATTGAAAACGTTTTTAATTAGCTTAAAACTTCCATTTATTGGATTTAACAGGGCAGATACTGAAACGAATTAAACTCCCTTGTCGATCTTAATACACTCGGAAAAAGTTCGGTAATGAATATTAAATATTAGCCGTTGATTGACGGGCCCTCGTTTTATAAAAATTTAATGCAGCTTCTCCTGACGGATATCGACGATTTTAATTTTTTTAAATAAAAAATACGCTAAATTAGCAACGAAAAAAAATAAATTCTCATCCGAAGGATAAACCTGAAAGAAACTATTAACTTGAAAGAAACTGTTAACTTGAAAGAAACTGTTAACTTAAAAGATGTTTTGAAGCAACCCATCTCATTACCTCGCTGTCAGGTTATGGCCCAAATGAGACCCAACCTTATGTAACTAACGAAATGTTGGATGAAGGCTCCTCATGCAGCAAGCAAACAACTGTGAGCAGCTTCCACAATGAGTCTAGAACCTGTAGAATGCGTCCTTTTCGCTTTAGAACAATTAATTTTAAACGTCGTTTTGTTTTTATTTACCTAAGATGTGTCTTCGATTTAAATATGTCAGTCCTCTTAGCCTACGAATTTCACATCTCTTTACCAAATGTCACGAGATTGCAAATCCTTCCTCTAGTTCGGTTTTTCTGCTTTTGCCTCTTCTGTTTTTATCTCTTTGACTTTGGTTTCTTTGGCTTTGCTCTCTTTGGCTTTGGTCTCTTTGGCTTTGGTCTCTTTAGCTATGGTCTCTTTGGCTTTGGTCTCTTTGGCTTTAGTCTCTTTGGCTTTGCTCTCTTTGGCTTTGGTCTCTTTGGCTTTGGTCTCTTTGGCTTTGGTTTCTTTGGCTTTGGTCTCTTTGGCTTTGCTCTCTTTGGCTTTTGTCTCTCAAGATTTTGTCTTTTCTGCTTTTGTCTTTTCTGCTTTTGTCTCTTCTGATTTTGTCTCTTCTGCTTTTGTCTCTTCTACTTTTGTCTCTTCTGCTTTTATTTCTTCTGCTTTTATTTCTTCTGCTTTTAGATCTTCTGATTCTAACTCTTCTACTTTTAGCTCTTCTATTTTTAGCTCTTCTACTTTTAGCTCTTCTACTTTTAGCTCTTCCACACTTTTAGCAGTAAAGCTCTTAAATATTCTGCTCTTCGTTCTTTTAATACCTACTTGAAGAAAAGGACTACCCCTTGACTTCCACCTATATTAGTGTAATTATTCGAAAAGATCGCGTTTGTGATGCTTGTTGCTCGCCCAATCGATCCAATCCATTCTTCTCCCTCCGACAAAGCTTGTTTTATGCGCTCGAGTTTTTGCAGACCATTTGAATTATAGCAGTTCCGCTGTGTTTCTAACTAATGTTGACTTATTGGGTCCGATTTTAAAATTTATCGACCTGTTTTGAGATGGTAAATATGGCCTCACTCACACCCCGTCCTCGGCTTCTCCGGCAGCCATCCGCGGGTCAGATTTATGGCCTTTGTTGGTCGGATCCGATCTACATAAAGCGCTCCTTTTCCTGATCCTGTCCCAACTCCGAGCCTGACGTCCTCGAAGAGGAGGCATTGCAGCCATTAGTTATGCTAATGCTTTTATTAAAGGGACGCTCTGTTAAATGGCCTTTCTGGTGTACAGGAGGCGAAGGGCTGTCCTCTATTTACAAGTTTTTATGTTAGTCGTCGTGGGAAGTATTTTGTTTGCAAAATTAAAAATTTGGATAGGTAGGAACTTAAATACTTATCAAAATATATCACAGAACTAATATGTGTAATATACACTGAGAGAATTGAATCCTTGAATCGAATAAACTTTTCCTTGAAATAAATAAATATATTTTTTTGGGTATATTTGTTTGATTCAAAGAAATGCTTCTGCACGAAGGATCAGAGGCAATGGAGCTCAGATAAACACTGATGTCCACTGTCTAAAGCATATAGTTCTTCATTCCAAAAATTGATAAACTTTTTTTGGAATAAAGAACTATATGCTTTAGACACTTGATATCAGTGTTTATATGAGCTCCATTGCTAGTGATCCTTCGTGCTGATCTGATTGTTTGGCTCCTGATAGGAATTTCATTAGAAATTTTTCTCTTCTCTTCTCTCTTTCTGAATTTTAAATATAAAAGAAAATATACCAAATAAATGAAGCAGTAAAAGTAGAAACTGGATATTAAAAGTGAAAATAAAATAATATACATAAATTAAAGGTTGGGTTAAACTTGATTACTGAGTGACTAAAATTGAAGATACGTTTTCATAACAAAATTATTTTTGATACTTAATCTACTCGCTTTAAAATCAAAGAACTTGGAAATAATATATTCAAACAGAAATACTCAAAATACAAGTAATATACTCAAAATAGAAAGAAAGAAAAGAAAAATAAAGATAATGGAAATAAAGAATTAAAAATGGAAATAAAGAAAAGGAAAATAAAAATAATGAAAATAAAGAATTAAAAATGGAAATAAAGAAAAGGAAAATAAAGATATTGGAAATAAAAAAATATAAATTCAAATTTGTATTTTTTCTTTTTAATTAACGAGTCGTCGGTCTTGCTCGCTTCGCTCGCTTTTAATAATCTCAACTGGAGTGACTAAAATTTAAGATATGTTTTTATAACAAACTTATTTTTGATGCTTAATCTACTCGCTTTATAATCAAAAAACTTGAAAATAATATATTCGAAACCGAAGTAATATATTCAAACAGAACTACTTCATATACAAGTAATATACTCATAATAAAAATAAAGAATTAAAAATGGAAATAAAGAAAAGAAAAATAAAAGTAGTGGAAATAAAGTATTAAAAATGGAAATAAAGTAAACGAAAATAAAAATAATAGAAATAAAGTATTAAAAATGGAAATAAAGAAAAGGAAAATAAAGATAATGGAAATACAAAAATATAAATTCAAATTTGTATTTTTTCTTTTTAATTAACGAGTCGTCGGTCTTGCTCGCTTCGCTCGCAAGCGCTCGCGCCTGCGGCGCTCGCTTTTAATAATCTCAACTGGAGTGTTTAACATTAAATATACATTTTCATAAAATAATCATTTTTAATACTTTATCTACTCACTTTAAAACCTAAGAACTTGGAAATAATATATTCAAATAGAAATACTCAAAATACAAGTAATATATTCAAAATAGAAATAAATAAAAGGAAAATAAAGATAATGGAAAAAAAGAATTCAAAATGGAAATAAAGAGAAGGAAAATAAAAATATTAGAAGTTAAGAATTAAAAATGGAAATAAAGAAAAGGAAAATAAAGATAATGGAAATACAAAAATATAAATTAAAATTTGTATTTTTTCTTTTTAATTAACGAGACGTCGGTCTTGCTCGCTTTTAATAATCTCAACTGGAGTGACTAAAATTTAAGATACGTTTTCATAAGATAATTATTTTAAATACTTTATCTACTCACTTTATAATCAAAGAACATGGAAATAAGATATTCGAAACCGACATAATATATTCAAAAAGAAATACTTCAAATACAAGTAATATATTCATAATGGAAATAAAGAAAAGGAAAATAAAAATAATGAAAATAAAGTATTAAAAATAGAAATAAAGTATTAAAAATGGAAATAAAGAAAAGAAAAATAAAAATAAGGGAAATAAAGTATTAAAAATGGAAATAAAGAAAAGGAAAATAAAGATATTGGAAATAAAAAAATATAAATTCAAATTTGTATTTTTTCTTTTTAATTAACGAGTCGTCGGTCTTGCTCGCTTCGCTCGCAAGCGCTCGCGCCTGCGGCGCTCGCTTTTAATAATCTCAACTGAAGTGATTAACATTAAAGATATATTTTCATAAGATAATCATTTTTAATACTTCATCTACTCACATTAAAACCTGAGAACTTGGAAATAATATATTCAAACAGAAATACTCAAAATACAAGTAATATACTCATAATATAAATAAAGAATTAAAAATAAAGAAAAGGAAAATAAAGATAATGGAAATAAAGAATTAAAAATGGAAATAAAGATACTGGAAATAAAAAAATATAAATTAAAATTTGTATATTTTCTTTTTAATTAATGAGTCGTCGGTCTTGCTCGCTTTTAATAATCTCAACTGGAGTGACTAAAATTTAAGATTCGTTTTCATAACATTATTACCTTTAATAAGTAATATTTTCAATAATTAATATTTTAACTAATTTATATTTTTACTTCATCTACCTACTCACTATATAGTTTAATAACTTACGTATAATATACTTATTCAAAATGGATAACCATAATACAGTAAGTGACTATTCATTTCCTTTTTGAGAAATTTACTCCAGATGTAAACTACACATTTTTAGATCAAATATTTTTTTTATTTAAAAAATTGACATCTTCCTTGAATATTTCAGTTTTTTATTTATTTTTCAGCTTTTCGTCCTTTTTTGGAAATACACGTCAAAATACCAAAATTCTATATCTAATTTCTTAAAATTATTATTACTGCAAGTAATTTTCTGCATTCAATGACCGATTTCATTAAATTAAGTAAACTAAAAATTGAACTGAAATTTATCTGATAGATCTGCATGTCCAGTTCAAGGAACTTTCCAATCAGAGGACCTTCGATTAAAGGACATTTGTCTAAAGGACATTTGTCCTCACCAACTTGAAGCTTCAGTTTCCACTTGCAAACATTCTGAAGAGCCCTCAGCCCTAATGGCAAGCAAGGGCTTAGCACCGATGAAAAAATAAGTTCAATTGCAAAAGCCCTTCGTGCCCATGCCGCGCCTAAGCTGAAAGTTTTCCATTTAAAAGGTCGTTGTACACATCAGTAATTTCACTGCCCTCGGTGCATTAATAATTTATAAGTGGCGAGCAGATTGTGCAATTTAAATCCATCGGCGCGCAATTGATTGCACTCTACTTCATCTCAATGGATACATGCAGTTTTTCAAATATTGCTAAGGCCTGAGCTCGGAAGGGTGAATGAAACAACCCTTTAGCCTTATATATATATTTTTTACTTCCTCTGTTAAAGTATTCATTTAATTTACTTCATTTTGACAAAATAATTGTTCATTTAGGAAATCATCATCGTTACGGTAATAACCTTGTAGCCGGTAATACCTTCAATACAACTCAAGCATCTTTTATTTAAAACTAGTCTCCAACGTTTTATAAATCACTAAAAGCTCTCATTAGATTATTAGCTATTATATAATTACGGTATGGGCTAGATTTATGTTTGCACTAAGAGAAAATTTAACATTAGCTCCATCAATATTAATTATTTTGTTATTAACAAATTTTTGTAAGTAGTTTTTTCTACTTGATAAAATTTTTGCACAATAAAACATAATTTGTTAATATTGATATACCTGAACTACCCATAGGACCAACATAGGAAACTAATAATGTAATAACAATTAGCGTCGTTCGATATTTAACTTTCTGATGCGTCCGAAGCTGCTCTGTACATACTAAACAAAACTTACCTCCGCAGCACACGTTATGAGCAGCTTTAATGAACATTTGAAACTTTTAAAATAGTCCGACCAATTTAAAACTTTTACCGCCGTAACTTTCATTAATTTCAGCGGCGCTCCATTAAAAAAACCCTTTCATGTGAAGCACTCATTTTACCTGTACTACACCTAATAACAAATTCAACGCATTGGTTTTTACATTCGAAATTATAGATGACTGTAAGCATAATAGGTTTTAATATGCTGAATAATAAATACCACTGCATTAGTTCGTTGTGCTCCAGGTAATTACTTCGCATACGCCTTGATTACTTCCTATTTCTGGTTTTTAATTTATGTGCAACGCTGCATTGAAAAAAGTCATTAGAACGATGCGACAAACTTGGTTTTTTTTAAAGTCGATAGCTTACGCTCTATATAATACAGTTTGTGATAATAATTTAAAATGTTTATATAATAAGTAGACGATGGTTTATATATTTATTTATATTATTTGTTTGTTCCCTCATTATTATTATTATTATTATTATTATAGGAATGAATATATATTTTAAATCATAATTTATAAGTCTAAAATAAAAGTGATGGTGTTGGGAAAGCAAGCATGAATTTGTTTGCCGACCGAAAATCAAAAGTGCACGCTAGGCATGCAACACCGAAAAAGAACCAGATTTATTGGAGAACTAATTATAACATTTCAATCATGTCATCGACCCTTATCAGGCTTAATCTCGCGGCCTGGTTTTTTGCATTATTATCCAGGCCGGCCGCAAAAAATGGGATTTAAATTAAAAACATGTTTGTAAATTGGCCACTGTCAATTTGCAAACACAAAAGGGAAATAAAAGGCGAAGTACAAACCTGTTCGACTCGAGTCCAATTGTAAACCAATAAATTGAATATTGTCATCATTTGTAAAAAGCTGTCGACCGGTTCGTTCTTTCGGCCTCTAATTAATGCTGGCGATAATGGTTTATTGGTCTGCATTTAATCCAGCGTTTTGCTTTATGAGGTTGCAATAATTGTGTAGGTACCTCTTTTCGACCGCTCCGTCTCATTATGCATGCAGATGGGTTTTTCTGGTTGGTTCGGGTTTTTGTTCACCTGCGATGGCCTCTGGAGATACACTGAAAGAAATTTAAGAAAATAATAAATTGGTTGGTCCGTTCTTTAATTTTCTTGAGAAAAAGCTAGGGATTCTAATTATGGTAGTAAGTTGTAACGTTGCAGCTAGTTGAAACGATAGTATCTACTACGTAAGTAGAGGACCCATAATCCAAGTAAGATCATGTTATTATCTGTGGTTACGGGTTACATTGTCGGTATAGTGTTAAACAATGATCATTTAGGGCAATTGCTGGTCTCGTAGACAAACAAATAATAAGGGAGGGGGCGTAGGACATTGTTGAGTTGAATAAGGGTGTTCAATATTTAAGGTATTATTGTAAATCGAAACTTTGTATTGTTGTTGTTGAAATATTAGTTGAGAAATACATAGTTGTTCGTGGGGCACAGTTACGTTACAATGAAACAATAGAGTAAAGGTTTGTTATGGTTCCTCTAAATTGTCGAAAATTGTGGTTGACGCCAGGGATTCAGACTTTGTTGCTTGTTTTGTCGTTTGTTGTATTTTGTTTTCGCGGGGCAGTTAAGGGCGGACGTCTTTAATGTGAGATATTGGTATGACTTCGTTAAGCACATCAGACCTACCCAGCCTCGGGATGCTGAAG
>JAWQRP010003947.1:0-12565 GCA_033557875.1 Quadriops clusia
TTAAATATGTATGTGTGTATAATAAAATTATTCAAAAATCGTTCTGAATCCTAATGTGAATCTGTCTTATCATGTCTAGTGCAACTTAGAAACTTGCGAGAAAGTCGAATGGAGACCACTCCATATTTTTTAATAATTTAATTCTTCTTGCTTGACAACAACTAAAGTTAAGTGTATCAGGTTATCCCGATGACATAACTATTTTTACCAGCTACGAACAAGATCTTACCGATACACTAAGTTACTTAATATCAGTCTTACTCTGGTCCAAACTTAACACTGAAAAGTCTATTGGTTTCTGGTCCGGGTTTTGGAAATCCAGAAGCGACTCGCCGCTTAACTGTCGATGGTCCAACTCAGACATCAAACTCCTCGGAATCCACTTCAGCCATGACAACAAAACAATCCCTGAAACACTCTGCGACTCGCTGGCCGATAAATTAGTAGCCGCATGTGAAAAGTGGCAAAGATTTTTTCCTGCTCTGTCATATTATGGCAGGATATCAGTAATAAATAAAATGACTGCTCCAATTTTGTGGTACCCACTACACATTCTCCCCTTCACTGACGAGCAGCTAACATGACTGCAAAGTATTCTAGTGCATCATTTTTGGACGAAGAAGAAGCATTGGACAACAATAAAATACCTTTGCCTGCCCGTACATCTCGGAGGCCTTGGTCTGGTTCATCTCATCACCAAGAGAAATGCCTTCAGAGTGAAGACGGTCTTAAAGTACTTCCAGACTCCCCCTGACACCACGTGGAGGGTTTTACTTGATGCATCCTTCAAGAGTTTCAGAAAATACAAACTCTCTTGGCAAATTTTCTTTCTTTCTGATGAACTGTTCACGTGTAAACATTTGTCACCCTTTTCTTTCCAACTCTTAAATTCATTTTCAACCTTCAATCTCGTACCTTTAGATTTTCCGCAAAATCGTAATGATATTCTGGCCCTTCCACTTATTCCAAACTCGATATGTGTGAAGCTGAAAATATCCACGCTCTGGTCCCTAACTGGTTTAAAATTGTTTAGTGATATCTATAAGCATGGTTGGATAAATGTCGGTGATCTTCCTTGCTCTGACATCATATTATTAGAACTCTCCAATAATTTAGATGAAATTAAACAGTTTATTTCAGAAAATTTCAGTAAAGACTTCCAGAGCCGGACCTTACATCCCTCCATCTGTTTTGAACATAACGGACAAGATTAATCAAAAAGTTAATTTCGATGCCAAGTCCATTGCTGATACCCATTTGTCACTTTATTTTGAGACATTCCTGCCGTTACGAGGTCAAAACTCGGATCTTGTGAACTGGGGTTCTTTCAAACGACGACCAACACTAGGCAAAGCAGCGGTAACATCTTGGAGATTTACGAAAGACAGGCTAGCAGATTATATTTTCCTCCAGAAAGCAAGACTGTTGGATTCCAACCTGTGCAAACACTGTCACGTCGTTGGTGATTCTTGGCACATTCTGGTAACGTGCACAAAATACAGCGACATATGATGCTTTGTACGTGGAATTTTTAAGAAGTTGACTGGGCTAACCCTGTTAAATACCCATATTTATAGCGGTCTGGACGTTAAAGCGAAAAATTTCGTCTGTGGCTAATTATCTGATCATTGAAGCTAAAACGACAATATATGACTGTCATATAAGTGACACAAAAGAGAACATCAGCGTACACAACCCCTTAAATCTGTTTATTAACAAAATGATGAAACGTATACTGATATATATAAATATATATATATATAAATCCTACTATCATTATGGATTCCTTCATGTAGTGCAGTATTATGGCGTCCACTAGAAAGAGTAGGAATATATACAGTTTTAGTCGTGTATATCACAAAACTGATGTTACTTGTCCTTGTCCAAACAAGATCCCATATAAAATGATCTGGAATTTTTGACCAAATAGCGGACGCTACGGACACCGAACAATGGTCGGTCAATTGGGTTCCTCTTGGTATATTTTTTACCACTGGTGCAGCGCTAGAACGTCCATTTTGTATATTAATTTTGATATAACGTGTCTTATAAATTCCGCAGAGTTGCCACGTCTTTTGAGTCGATACTTATATTAACTCAAGGTACTTTTTGTTTACAGTCATGGAGAACATTATTGATGGGCACAAATTAAAACTGGAGTTGTCGAATTTCTCGTTTATTTCTAAGCCCACATGTGTGTCTTATACAAGATAAGACAGATTTAAACTATAATTTAGAACGATCGTTGAATAATTTTGATATTTTAGATGCGGTTTTTAAAATATGTCAAACAATTAAAATTAACACAAAGGAGCACATATTAAAATAAACACGTACGCATGTAAAAGAAGCTGACCACTTCCGGTTGAAGGATTAAACAGAAATTTCATATCTAAGAGTTTTTTTGTTATTTCTTGTGTGTATTATAAAATTAGAAGTACATCCCTTGCAAGAAAATTGCACTTTACTAGAAATTGCTTCTGGCAAGCTATCAACTTTTCGATTTATTCGGGTAACCGCAAGTGCTACTTTACCTAAAACGAAAATGAAATTCTTTCAAATAAAGTGCGATTTTACTTCAAAAATTTGCTTTAATTGAGTAGAAAATTAAATGGACTCTAAGACAACATTTTTTATTTCATTTTTTGACTCTTTGATTTTTGTATCAATGTTTATTATGGGTATATAGGACTAAATTTTAAATAAATAGAATAGTATATTCCAAATGTTTCATTTACTTTTTCAAAATTTTTATTAATTTAACAAAATAAATAAATTCTCTAAAAGAAACACAATTGCACATTCTACAAAATAAAACAATGTCATTTTTTTTAAATTTTGTGGTGTATTTGTTTTGAACACATGCTATAATTTTTAGTCAGCTTATTATTAATTTAATTAAACAAAATAAATAAATTCTCTAAAAGAAACATAATTGCTTATTCTACATAATAGAACAAAGTAATTTTTTTATGAGGTAGGTTTATTCAATAATGTAACCGTTTCCACTTCAAATATTTATTTGTGTGCGTTACTGGTTTTGCAGGTTCACTATCTGCATCTTCAGACGCTCATCAAATTGTTTTTGCGTCTGAAGATGCAGGTAGTGAACCTGCGAAACCGATAACGCATACAAATAAATATTTGAAGTGGAAACGGTTACATTATTGAATAAACCTACCTCCATAATTACATGCACTTGGACTCCCCAAAACTCATTTTTTTACTTTAATTTTGTGGTGTATTTGTTTTGAACGCATACTTTTATTTTTAGCCAGCTTTTGTTATGTAGCAATGTAGGGTTTTCTTTTATTACTTGTTCACATTCGTTTCTCTTTGGTGCTTGTTTCGACTTTATGTGATTTTTAAAAAAAGAAAACACAACTTTTTTTTGCTCTTCAGTCCAAGGAACTAATACCCTCTTGGGGCCTGTTTTTGACTTAATTTCAACTTCTTCTTTTTCCGTAGTGTGATCTTCTTGAAAATTGTTAACTGAAATATTCTCTTTCTCGTGTTCTATTATTTTTCCATCAACTACTTCATTTGTTTCATTTTCTTCTTCAAGTAAATCGTCCTCTAAATTTATGTTTATTTCGTCCAATGCTTGCCCTTTATATTCTCCCGCTTTGCCTTTCTCCATAAGTAATAATAATTTTGTAATTTTAGCGGTCTGATAAACATCATCAGGTAATCGATAGGAGCTTCTATGTACCCCAAGGGTGTGACCCATAAATGACGCCAATTGTTCTAAATCACTTTCTGACATATTAAATAATTGTGACAAAGTAGCCAAGTGTTTTCTTAATCTCGTGCAAGTAATGGCACTAGGATTTTTGGCCCCGCAAGCAACTGCATACTTATTTAGAATTTTATAACCAATAATAGGTTCACTTGAATTTGGATTACCAAACAAATAAACGTTAGTTTTTTTAATTACGTTACTTCTGTATTTAACTATAAGTTCCAAATGTTCCTGAACGTCTTTACTGAATAGTACTGGAACACCCCTCCCTCTTTTCCCTCTTATCACTACTCGCTTAAAATGCTTCATAAGTTGATTTTCTGTCTCAGATACTACTTCTTGAAATTCTTCATATGTATTTTGAGTGTTACGGGAATCTTCGTAAGTCTTAAGTAGCATTCTTTGCAGTTCGCCGGGTCTTTTTCTGTTTAACAATATCACTCTACAAAAAATCGTTTCTAATAATTTAACATATGCTCCATAATCATCATTTTTACTTTCTAACTTAGTAATTACTTCCTTCGCCTCTTTCATGAGGTATGTTTTCAGTAGATGCAAGTCGCTAGCTAATGGCACAATTGTAATTTTGTTCCATTTTTTTATATTCAAATCATTTATAGCTTGACTGGATATGTCATATCTCCAGTGAGCATTTATCAACTGAATCATAGTTTTCAAATCTGATTCAGCATCTCCTCCGATAGTTGTATTGCGCACATGTTTATTCTGCAAAGCATGCTTAATAGCAATTTCACAACACTGCTTTAGAGCAGTTCCCATATTAAGAGCAAATGTTGGAGATTTATATGTTTCATTATTCAAATTAAAACCAGCCAAATTCTTTGTTGCTAATACCATATTATCATAATGCTCAGGCTTTAAAGCACTAAACAGGGTGGTAATTGAATCGTTTAATTTCCTTATTTCTATTAGAAATTTGGACAGCTCTCTCATTTTCCTTGATGCGACGTTTTCAAAATGTTTCTCTCTGTGGTTTCGAATATATCTAGCACCAAATGCACATATAATCATGTCCTTTTTTGCTACAAGTGAAATTTTGTCGCCCCGCATTCGTGGAAATACTCTCTCTCTTAAAATAGGATCCACAGTTAAATGTCTGGTTAAAAAGTTATGCGCCCCTGTTTGTGAACCAGCGGTTGACATTCCTTTATCTGGATTTGCAAAACATTTTTTGCGATGTCTCCAAAGATATTTTGAAGAATATAAACCCAAACAATGGATACATGGCAGTTTATCAATTACGTCTTCAGTTTTGCGCATAGGCTTTGCATTCTGTCCATTTAAATAATTACCTTTTTTTCGAAGCATACAAATTAGATCTTTTCTCTGTTTGCTATTTTTGGAAAGGGCTAAAATTTTTTGGACCTCTAGTTCACAACTGTGGTTCCTAAATATATGTCTAGAAAAGTTTAAAACTTGCGTTTCACAAAAAAAACAGAAATTCCGATTTTTCTTCTTTGATATCGGTTGATCTATAATTTCTTCGTAAACATCAGGAACCACGTTATGTTGTACAGGTATCTCATACGATTCGACCGACGAGACCTGAAACGTAAATCATTTTTTATGAATTATTATTATAGTGTAATGTAATTTAAAAAAAGTTACCGAAGAACTGCTGCATGGCGGATTATAATTTGGATCAACATCAGAATTATCCAACTCACTAGCTGATGCACATGGCTACAAAGTAAAAAATTTAGTTACCTATAATAATAAATTACTTTTTCATTTTTGAAAGTTTTATCTTAAGCAGTATATATTTCAGACCGCTCTTCGGCTCATTTTCGGGTGCATCGTCAAAACGGCCGGCTCACCAACTTTGGGTGCTAATGGATTAAACTGTAATTAAAGTGTTATCACTTTACATATGAAGTTGGCGAGTTAGTCGCTCTGTTTCTCGCTACATATACCTATGGATATTTAATTTTAAAAATGCTAAAAAATAAACATTTGATGACGACGTACCTGAAAATGAGCAGTGGAGCGATATATAGCGTTAAATCTAAAACTTTCTAAAGTGAAGAAGTAAATTTCTATGATAATTAACACAACTTCAATTTACAAATTGAGAAAAACTATTAGTCAGTACTACAAATAAATAAAAATATCAAAAATTACCGTTTCAACTTTGTTTGATGTATTATTTTCAATTGATAAAGAATGTGAAGAACTAACTGATGAATCCTGTACGCGTTCCTCAAAAGGTGAAGAAGTATTACTTAGATCCATATTACAAAACCAGCGGTTAGATTTTCGTTCTGAGTTTGAATTACAAACAGCGTACTAAAAAGAATACTTAAGTTATTGTATATGTTCACACTTAACGTTCGAGCAATGGATTTTTCGTAGTCTACGTGATCACTTTGTCGCTGTGAAAAAGACAACTTTAGAAAATTATGTTTCACTTATTTCGGTTCACTTAACTGTTATGTATATATTGTTCCTTATATATGTTCCAGCAATATGGAATAATTTAGATTTAATAAATAAAAGGCAAAACCATGCTAATTTCTAGTAAATATATAACTACTAGTTTCGGCTACATGCACGAACCTTCTTCAGGTGCTGGAACGAAGGGAAAGTTCTTAAGTGAAGTTGTATAAATTACAACAAAATAGCACAACAAACAATTAAATATAAAACGGCATGCCACGGGGCACACCGGAGATCACAAAACGCACTTTGCTTACCTATGTCAAATATTATAACGTTTACAGAAGTGTTCTGTTTCTTGATTTCTGTAAACGTTATAATGTTTGACATAGGTAAGCAAAGTGCAATTTGGGATCTCCGGTGTGCCCCGTGGCATGCCGTTTTATATTTAATTGTTTGTTGTGCTGTTTTGTTGATATTTATACAACTTCGCTTAAGAACTTTCCCTTTGTTCCAGCACCTGAAGAAGGTTCCTACATGTAGCCGAAACTAATAGTGCAATAATATTTACTAGAAATTAGCAAGGTTTTCCCTTTTATTTCCTAAATATAAAATATATGTTTTTTATTTCTTTTATCGCTTCTATAACTCTTTTCATGATCACGTACTTTAAGAAATCCACGCAGCAACTATACACATATCTTACATATTGTTCAGAAAACATTCTCTTTATTTATTTCTTGTTTAAAAAGTATACTTTAGTGCCACCCACAGTGCATTTTACAGACGTACTAAATTGTGCTGAAATAAAACGAATAATTAATGACAATATGTTTAACTAGTGAAGATTAAAATGCAAGTAGGAGAAATGTCACTTTTTTTCATTTTTTTAAGTAAAGTTGATAACATTTATATTAGAGATTACGCTCCAACATGATTATTGGGGACAAAAATTTCGAGATAAAATCAATTTACATATGCAAATTAGGACTTGAATAATGTAATTCAGTAATAAAATCTGCGGTTTAGGCTCAAATTTTTGAAAAATCGGCGGTTTACAGCGCACATCTAACCTTGCTGGGGTAAAAATGTAACTATTTCGAAAGAATATGAAATGTTTCTATGTAGAACGACATATAGCAATATTTAGTCATATCAAAACCGCAGATTTTATGACTGAAATCATTATTCGTCTTAATTTACGAATATAAACCGACTTCATCCCGAAATTCTTGTTCCCAATGACCATGTCGGAGTCCAAAACACCTTATGAAATTTAAGTCTTCATATTGTGCCACCAAGGAGGAAGCAGTTTTCCTTTTCAGCAGGAGCTAAACTCAGGTTAAAAGTTACTAAATTTCCGCATCAAAGACAAAAATTAATATTAGGAATATATCCAACGGTCATTTCATCTCAAACTTCGCCATATTATGGTAATATGTATTATATTATTCTAGAACATTTTATTATCAATCTTGCCAGGCTACATGCCTTTGGATATTTTCCTAATATTATTTTTTTTAATTTTGAGTCTTGATGAGGCAACCCAGGCTCAATATAAAAATTTAAATTTTATAAATTTTGTCCACTATATAACCTCAAAAATGTACATACGTTGTGGAGAATATCAATCATAAAATATAATGCAATAATTAAAGCAATAGAATATATTTATAAAAAAAATATAGTTGTAAAAGTAAACATATACTACTTACAATAAAATGGCATCCGATCACACAATTGGACACTGGACAACTTCACACACTAAAACTCCGATTAATTTGTGCACTAAACTGAGACAATTATGATGCATTAATAAGATAATACAGTATTTAAATGCATGGCACTGTTGCCAAACCATCGGACGCCAAATTCACCGTGATATGTAAATTGATATACAGGTGGCCATATACATGCAACAGTAGCGCCAGTGAGGAAATCGGTAAATGTTTGAACTAAAATATACAAATTTAACATAATTCCGGTAAAATTACTTCCAGCTAAGATTTTGTCCCACTATCAAACTGATGATAAGAAATTCTTTTGTGTGGGTCTGCCTTATGGCGTCCGTATACGGACGCCATAACGCGGTCGGACGCCATATGATATGCATTTTCAATACTAGTGGACGCCACAAGCAACGCAGTATGTATATATATATATATATATATATATATATATATATATATATATATATATATATATATATATATATATATATCTCTATCTCTATCTCCACCTGCATACCCATTTCCATTTCCATTTCCATCGCCATCTCCATTTCCATTTCCATTTCCATTTCCATTTCCATCGCCATCTCCATTTCCATTTCCATTTCCATTTCCATTTCCATTTCCAGCTCCATCTCCATCTCCATCTCCATCTCCATCTCCATCTCCATCTCCAACTCCAGCTCCATCTCCATCTCCATCTCCATCTCCAGCTCCATCTCCATCTCCATCTCCATTTCCATCTCCATCTCCATCTCCATCTCCATCTACTTCTCCATCTCCATCTCCATCTCCATCTTCATGGTTATCTCCATCTCTATATCTACCTTTATCTCTGCCTCTATTTCCATATCCATCTCCATCTCCCTTTCCCTATCTGTTATAGTAATCGTACAACAAAGTACAGAAAGTTATACTAGAGACTAAATTGAATAAAGTGAACAATTTCAATGTAAATTCATAGAGTCTACCTCTAGATGGACCCACAAGGACGAGAGCAAAAACAAGGGCGGATATCCTATTAAGAAGGCGGCCGTGTCCACGGGGGTGGAAATTAAATTTTACCTGTACACTCAGCGAGTTTCGACGTGTTGTCTAGCCCTCATTTCCCGGAAAAAATTATTCAGCGACGTCATGCGGCGTCGGGACGTGCCGTAAATTTCGAATAATTTCCATTCGCTTTGTGTGCCATTTCGGAAAATTAATTCCTCGGGCGAGAGCTTCTTGCCTTAAGTTTTTCTCGAACCATTAACTTTACAACCATTACTTGTAGTGCTGCCGAGCCATAGCTCCATAGGGTCATAGCACTCCAACTCGTAAAATATTCAATCTATTTTAGAGCAAAGAAGTTATTAAAGCGCCCGTTAAGCATTCATTGACTCCGCAAGCTAACAACCACTGATGTGGAAGACCAACCCAACTTTTCATCAGAAATGTTCGCGTTAAAAACCTGCTAATCAATTGAATCAATTATTCAATTGACTGCGAAATTTGCAATATTTATATTTTGGGAAAATAGAGAAGAGAAAATATTCAGTTATACAAAATAATATGGGTAAGAATATATTCAGTTGTAAGAATTATCATGGGTAAGAATATTATATTCAGTTTTTAGAAATATCAGGGGTAAGAATATGATATTTAGTTATAAGAAATAACAGGGGTAAGAAATATTCAGAGGTAAGAAAAATTCAGAGGTAAGAAAATGTTCAATGTTAAGAAGATATTCAAGAGGTAAGTAAATATTTATCCCTTACGGCGACAATCTGAACTAAAGGTAATTACCCTGTGCCAAAACAGGGTGAGTTAGCGTTCCAGCTACCACTACAGAACAGGGCAAAGTTTTCAGAGATTTAATCATTTTTGACATTTCTTGTCCCCACTTCAATCCAACTCCTTGCTAATTAATTCTCTAGGGGTAATCAAATTTTCAAACACCCTGTCTTTGTAACGAGTATGGTAGCTGCATACTCGGGCTTTCGAGATCCTTCGCTTTAATAAGAATTTAATTTCATTCCAGAGTAATCCTGAAGTTTACAAGCGCCAAGCCTTTTATTCATATTTTATGTTTATCGCGTAATTCGAGGAATAACCAGAAATAACGAATAAGCCGAAACAACGCCTTAAAGAATCTTCTACCCTTCCTGACCGGTCTTAAGTATCATAATCCCTTGTTTTTATCCTTACTTATTTACTGTATATTATTGTACTACCTATTTATTATATATAGTATTTATTACATATAGTATTTATTATATATCGTATTATATTACAGATTATATTTATTACCTAATACAGGTTATCCCCCAGGAGCTTATTAAGTTATCTCTATACCAAAGGGCGATCACGTAAGCCTTGGGGAAAAATACAAGGGAGAGGATATAAGGGAAATTGCTCACCTGTGCATTATTCGGGGCGAAATAAAAATAAATAATAAATCGGAAAAGCGATGAAACCCGTGAATTGACTCAATCAATTCTGCCGCGCCAGTCTTTTTGCATCCCGCATCCTTCTCCTACTTTCTTATCCTCGTCCCGCCGTATAAGCGCGGAAATGTAATTGAAGGAGATAAACTTTTATAAGAGATGGATTAGGATTTTTATTTCGGCGAGTTAGACCTCCCTTAATCAAGCGTTTTTCCCGACTCGAGGCAGTCACGGCCAGATTTCCCTGCTCATCTTTTACGGGACGAGATGTTCACAAAAGGACGAGAATGTTCTCAAAAGGACAAGGATGTCGTCAGAAGGACAAGTATGTCCTTAGAAGGACAAGTATATCCTCAGAAGGACAAGGATGCTCTCAGAAGGACAAGGATGTTCTCAAAAGGACAAGGATGTTCTCAAAAGGACAAGGATATTCTCAAAAGGACAAGGATGTTCTCAAAACTGCTTGTTCGCAAAAGGACGAGTTGGAATAAGTTAGCTTTTAAATTTGAATAAATATTCCATGTTAATTTTTATTGTCGACACGATCGATGAGACGTCGGCCTTGTCTTCCTTCTTTGCAAAAAAAATGCAAACAAATTGTTTAAAATAATTCCAAACGGGAATTTAAATTAATCACTCGATAATTCTGCCGTTCAGACACTAAACCGCAGCAGTGAGTATAGGAGTAAATGCAAAATTGAAGTTTTGAGAAAAAGAGGAAAATGTCTTTTAAATGAATCGTTTGGCACATATATAAAATATGTCCATTTTTAAGTAATGTAATTGGTAGATATATGTTATATAAGTGTACTATATAAAAGCAAACGAATAATAAATAATTTAATACAAAATAAAACGTCAGAAGCTCCAGTTCACTGCATTAAAAACGAGCGCCGAAGGCGCGAGGCGGGTTGCGAGCGAAGCGAGTAAGCTCATCCGTCCTATAAGTTATCGAAGTTATTTTTTGTTATTATTTATACTCATATATTATTATTTACATATTATTATTTATTCTCGTATATTATTATTTACATATTATTATTTATACTTGTGTATTATTATATACATATTATTATTTATACTAGTATATTATTGTTTCTATAAGTAATTGTTTTACTATTATTTATATAAGTGCACTATATAAAAGCAAACTAATAATAAATAATTTAATACAAAATAAAACGTCAGAAACTCCAGTTAACTGTATTAAAAACGAGTGCCGAAGGCGCGAGGCGGATTGTGAGCGAAGCGAGCAAGCTCACCCGTCCTATAAGTTATCGAAGTTATTTTTTGTTATTATTTATACTCGTATATTATTATTTACATATTATTATTTATACTCGTATATTATTATTTCTATAAATAATTTTTTTACTATTATTTATATAAGTGCACTATATAAAAACAAACTAATAATAAATAATTTAATACAAAATAAAATGTCAGACGCTCCAATTAACTGTATTAAAAACGAGCGCCGAAGGCGCGAGGCGGGTTGCGAGCGAAGCGAGCAAGCTCATCCGTCCTGTAAGTTATCGAAGTTATTTTTAGTTATTATTTAGACTCGTATATTATTATTTATACTCGTATATTATTGTTTATACTAGTATATTATTATTTCTATAAGTAATTTTTTTGCTATTATTTATATAAGTGCACTATATAAAAGCAAACTAATAATAAATCATTTAATACAAAATAAAACGTCAGAAACCCCAGTTAACTGTATTAAAAACGAGCGCCGAAGGCGCGAGGCGGGTTGCGAGCGAAGTGAGCAAGCCCATCCGTCCTATAAGTTATCGAAGGTATTTTTAGTTATTATTTATACTCGTATATTATTATTCACATATTATTATTTATACTAGTATATTATTATTTCAATAAGTAATTTTTTTGCTATTATTTATATAAGTGCACTATATAAAAGCAAACTAATAATAAATCATTTAATAAAAAATAAAACGTCAGAAACCCCAGTTAACTGTATTAAAAACGAGCGCCGAAGGCGCGAGGCGGGTTGCAAGCGAAGCGAGCAAGCTCATCCGTCCTATAAGTTATCGAAGGTATTTTTAGTTATTATTTATACTCGCATATTATTATTTACATATTATTATTTATACTAGTATATTATTATTTCAATAAATAATTTTTTTGCTATTATTTATATAAGTGCACTATATAAAAGCAAACTAATAATAAATCATTTAATACAAAATAAAACGTCAGAAACCCCAGTTAACTGTATTAAAAACGAGCGCCGAAGGCGCGAG
>JAWQRP010003948.1:0-12562 GCA_033557875.1 Quadriops clusia
AGGAAATATTTTATGTAGAAAATATTTAATCCAGGAAATATTTTATGTAGAAAATATTTAATCCAGGAAATATTTTATGTAGAAAATATTTAATCCAGGTAATATTTTATGTAGAAAATATTTAATCCAGGAAATATTTTATGTAGCAAATTGTCTCTCCTTAGTAGTAAATAACTTGATAAAAATTTAATGCAAATCCAATAATATTAATGTTACAACAATATAATTAAATTTAATACCACTAAAAATAGAGAAGCTTATCCAACTATTTAAAATGATCATTCATAATAATATTAATGTAATAAAAATAATAAATCATTTTATACCGAAATTTGGATGTAAGTAGCTCCAGTGAAGTGTTTTAAAAAAAGAGCGCCGAAGGCGCGAGTCTGCGAGCGAGCGAGCTCGACGCCTCTATCAGTTAAAATGTTTGGGAAACATTTTTCTAAATAAATATATAATGTACGAAATATTTTATCCCCGAAATATTTTATATTATAAATATTTTTTCCCGGAAATATTTTATATTATAAATATTTTATCCAGGAAATATTTTATGTAGAAAATATTATATGTAGCAAATTGTCTCTTCTTTGTTAGTAAATAAGTTGATAAAAATTTAATGCAATTCCAATAATATTAATGTTACAACAATATAATTAAATTTAATACCATTTAAAATAGAGATTATCCAACAATTTAAAACGAACATTCATAATAATATTAATGTAATAAAAATAATATATTATTTTATGCCAAAATTTGGATGTAAGTAGTTCCAGTGAAGTGTCATAAAAAACGAGCGCCGAGAGCGCGAGTCGTCGAGCGAGCGAAGCGAGCGAGCTCGACGTCCCTATCAGTTAAAATGTTTGGGAATCATTTTTCTAAATAAATATATAATGTAGGAAATATTTTGTCCCGGAAATATTTTATCTCGGAAATATTTTATTCAGGAAATATTTTATATTGGAAATATTTTATGTAGCAAATTGTCTCTTTTTAGTAGTAAATAAGTTGATAAAAATTTAATGCAAATCCAATAATATTAATGTTACAACAATATAATTAAATTTAATACCATTAAAAATCGAGAAGCTTATCCAACAATTTAAAATGATCATTCATAATAACATTAATGTAATAAAAATAATATATCATTTTATACCGAAATTTGGATGTAAGTAGCTCCAGTGAAGTGTCTTAAAAAACGAGCGCCGAAGGCGCGAGTCGGCGAGCGAGCGAAGCGAGCGAGCTCAACGCCCCCATCAGTTAAAATGTTTGGGAAACATTTTTCTAAATAAATTTATAATGTAGGAAATATTTCATCCCGGAAATATTTTATATTATAAATATTTTATCCCGGATATATTTTATATATAAATATTTTATCCAGGAAATATTTTATGTAGTAAATTGTCTCTTCTTTGTTAGTAAATAAGTTGATAAAAATTTAATGCAAATCCAATAATATTAATGTACCAACAATATAATTAAATTTAATACCACTAAAAATAGAGAAGCTTATCCAACAATTTAAAATGATCATTCATAATAATATTAATGTAATAAAAATAATATATCATTTTATGCCGAAATTTGGATGTAAGAAGCTCCAGTGAAGTGTCTTGAAAAAAGAGTGACTAAGGCGCGAGTTGGCGAGCGAGCGAAGCGAGCGAGCTCAACGCTCCTATCAGTTAAAATGTTTGGGAAACATTTTTCTAAACAAATATATAATGTAGGAAATATTTTACTGCAGTAAAATCAAATAAGTATATTACTACAAACAAGAAACAATAGAATTTTCTTTTCCATATTAAATAAAATATCACCTGTTGGGGCCTCACCAAACCAATAGTATGAATGTTACAACCATATAATATAATTAAATTTAATAAAATTAAAATTTGAGAAGTTTATAAAACAATTTAAAATGATCACTCATAGTACCTAATATTAATGTAATAAAATTACATTAAAATTGGATGTAATATTCTGATGATTAAGAAAGTTATGAATGTAGATTAAAATAAGATGGTTTGGATTCTAAACTTTAAAACCGACTGCTATAGAACAATTTTAAAAAAGTGAATTAAACCTGAACATACATAGGAATTTCATTTGTCATTTCGGTGCTCAATGTGCAATTATGCACTAATAGTAAACTGATTAAAAAATAATTAAAAAAGAATTCGTCAAATCACACTTATCACATCGGGTATATATATATGTGGACCCCAAGGATACGTTTAGTTCTTAGAGAAATAACCTAACGTACTATTTGCTCACATTACCTCGGCTCGGCTTCTAGGTTATACCTAATAAAGAAAGTGATTCACCGATTAGTGGTAATAAGAATTATTGTTTGTAAAAGATACAGGGTTCCCAAGATACATATATTCACGACTTATACTAAGGTAGTCCATTACCCCACCTCAGCAGTAACGGGTTAATAAAATTAAAAACAGATTTTCTTATTCTGCATACTTTATTTTCAGCATTATATTTTTCCAGAAGATTTTTCAAAACATGTAGTGTTGAAAACAAAATATACAGAGGGAGGAAATCTGTTTTTGTCTAGCCTTGTTTTTAAATTTTATCAATTTCATTACTATATTTTGACAAAATAGAATAGTCTTTGCTGCATCACAACGATAGTGCATCAATTGTTACATTCTTGCTTTCTGTATAAAAGAAATATTTCAACTTATATAGTAATACTAATAACATATTAGGTCGCCAACATATTAAATAAAAAGGATACCAAAATCTTAAAGAACTGGTTATAACTAAACTAGTAAACACTAATACTTTAAAAACTGCATTATTTCACAATTTCTATAAGCGTAAGAGGTTAGGAACATACCAACGAACATGTTATTAGTAGGAGAATGCCTTGGATTGGATGACTTTCGTGCAAGTTCAGCCAATAAGAGCGCGCGGTATACCCGCCATATTTAAAACTCCGGAAATAGAAAAAGGAACTCGCGTTGATTAAAAACATTAAGAAGTCTTTATTTCCTTTATAAGGTCTACCTACCAGAGTAATCATAGCAATTAATTTATAAACAATTTATTTATAATATGTATATCAAGTATTAAATAACAATTATGTATTGTATCACTTTCAGAGTGTTTTACGCCTAACATAACAAAAATGTTTCTCTTCCTTTCTCTCCTTTTGTTAATGTACATATTAATACATATTGTACACAAATACATATTGTATACACATTCAATGTTTCCTCTCCTCTTTTTATCCAGTCATTTTTATAATAATAACAATAATAAAAGAAATAACAGTAGGGACATTATTTTTATTGTTGTTATTATTGTTTTGGTTATGTATCCTAGTTATGTCGACGTTGTTATGTACACCTACGCAACGAACATAACGAAGAATATAAAGAAGAATATAAGCACAGCGAAAATTTTTATCATCAACCATCGGTTCGATGTCACTGATTGGAAATATTTCAGAATTTGGGTGTGAGCGGCTTCAATGTTAAGTTCGGCGTCGGCAACGTTCGTGTCGATCCTCTCGACCATTTCCTCTTGCTCCTTGACCATGTGAGCGAGTTGCTGGAAAATACCTCCTAATTCCACGATGGTCGATTCGATGTTCTGCATGGTTTCCGCTCGGCTCTGGAGGTAATTGTCCGTCTGGTCGAACATCAACTGCCGCTGCATTTGGCCCCCTGAGGCCATCAGCGACGAGTTATCGAAATTTATGCTCACTGAGTCATGCTCTTGCAGGAGAACGCTATTTTGGTTTTGACTCGTCACCGATGGTGGAAGGCTGCTATTGATGATTCCTTGGGAAAACTGGTCCCTCCGATTCTTCTGGTGCTTGAGGTTCTCCGTTCGGACTTCGAGAATTTGCTTGAAGTCCGTCGACATCGATGCTAGTTTCGACTGTAAAGCGAGGACGACGCTGCTCGAATGCGACTGAAGATGTCTTCCATTCGTCGTGTGCCGTTGCCCCTTCGAAACGTCCTGAAGTTGGGCTATTTGCTGGTTTAGGCTCCCGAGGTCCCCCTTGATGATGTAGGTAAGTTCTTGGATCTCAGCGGCTCGGTCGTCAAAAAGCGATTTCCGCTTCGCCAGGAGGGTCAATTTTTCTAATTTCGCGTAAGTGCTAGAAATGTTCTTGCCGATGTTCTTGGCGATCAGCATGAATTCCGAGTGGCTTTGGATAGCCTTCGATTTTTTGGGATCCCGAGCCGCCACCGCCCTTGCGATGTTGCGGCCCTGAAGCGACTGGATCGTGTTGAAAAACTCATTGGTGCGGTCCCGAGCCGTCATAATGGGATCGGGTTCAAGGAAGTCTTCCTTGTAATCTTCGTCTAGATAATAATCGGTCGTGACATTGTTCGGGTACTGCACGTTAACCTGTTGCTTCTCTTGCGACCACGCACTATCGGTTACGACTATTAGTGGCTCGTCTTCGGAGCCTGTCCGGCGTCTTCTAGCTGGCATCTCATTACTTATGACTTGAATTACTTGTGGTTAGCCTTACTTGTCGTTTAACTTACTTGTCGTTTAACTTACTTATACGTAACTTATGGGGCAAACTTATGGTGTAAGTTACTTCTGGTGTAACTTACTTATGGCGTAACTTACTTATAGTGTAATTTACTTATGGTGTAAGTTAAACCTAATTTATTTATGTTGTAATTTACTTATGGTGAAAGTTACTTATAACGTAAGTTAATTGCAGATCTAAAGTTCACACATCACAGAACTGGCGCACATATGCATATGGAATTGATGGGAGCGAAGGGGTTAATTTCA
Source organism: Quadriops clusia (assembly GCA_033557875.1). Taxonomy (NCBI): domain Eukaryota; kingdom Metazoa; phylum Arthropoda; class Insecta; order Coleoptera; family Hydrophilidae; genus Quadriops; species Quadriops clusia. Next base: position 4,792 of record JAWQRP010003948.1, read on the forward strand.
AGGACGGTTTGATTTTGGGGGAGGTTTAAAAGGGTTTCGCACTATAAGACGTGCCTTATTGAAAGAATTCGTAGGGTTTGTAAAGGGTTGACGTTTGGTTTTTGACTTTGACAGGTTTTGAGACACGTCTAGTTGTCAAGAGTGACTGGCTCTCTGTACACCAGAGGTCCTCAATGGGTTCATATTATCTTAACAATTCGTTTTATAAATATTTATATTTTTTTAAACTGTACATCTGTTTATATTTTATGGATATGCATATTTACAAATGTAGTATATAAATAGATTTTTTAAGATAAATCCTAGCCTTTCAAAGGTTTTTCAACTGACCAACTGCTAATAAGATTATTATTATCAAGATCATTTGTATGATTGGATGAAGAGATTCTATAACTTGGTCGGCTAGATCTCCTGATCTCACGCTTTGTGATTTTTTCTTATATTTCTTATATTCCTATATTTACAAGACAATAATTCGCTTGTACAGTAATGGTGTCACGGGTCCAACGATAATCAGCTGATGTTTCCAAACAAAGCAGAAGCTCGTATAATAAAAATATTAAATAATAAAAAAGATAATTTTCGATAAGGGAATATTTAAAGTGCACTAGTTTAAATACAGTGATTCTATTACATATCAGACGAATACCATTTAATTCCATCTGTTTATCTTTATTTTTTCATATAGGATATGAAGGAATATTACGATTAAGTTATATATCAGCAATCAATTATCAACGATATAAAAGATCTTATACCCATGAAAATTCAGTCATCACCAGAGCAAGAAACCCAAGTAAAAATTTGAATTTCCCGCTCACAAACTGTCGGTAAAAACTACTAACTACAGTTTAACCACTGACACTGTTCTGTGCCACTGGTCAACAAGGAAGTTTGCCTAACAGACTGACAGTTGACTGTCGTGACTGACTTGTGACGTCCTTATGTCATTTTTGATGGTGTTTGATAACAGTGTGTCGCATGTTTAATATTTTCAATCCTTTGCAATTTTAAAAGACTTGCAAAATGGAAAATGTGTGCAGGACTTGTTTGTCCAAGGACGACAAACTGTTTCCCATACATAAGGACGATATTCCTCACAAAATAAAAATGATATCTTCTGTTGAGGTATTAGATAAGTTTAGTCGATTTCTTAAGCTTAGTAAATAATGTTTTGTAAACAATACAAAAAATACTCTAAACAATAGTGTATATTGTTTAGAGAGTACTCTAATATTCGGCTTAGACGATTCGCTAATACTCTTTGTAGGTAATACACTAATACTCTCTCGCTAGGTAATACTCTAATACTCGCTCTCTAAATGATACTCTAATACTGTCTCTCTAGATAATACTCTCCATTTAGATAATACTCTCCATTTAGATAATACTCTCTCTCTCTCTAGGTAATACTTGCTCTGTAGATAATACTCTCTCTCTCTCTAGGTAATACTCGCTCTGTAGATAATACTCTCTCTCTCTCTAGGTAATACTCGCTCTGTAGATAATACTCTAATACTCTCTCTCTAGATAATACTCTAGCTCTAAATAAGTAACACTTTAATATTATTGACCTTTAATAATTAATTTTTAATTGTTGTTTGTTTGTCTCTTACAATATTTAATACTCTACTTCGTATACGCAAAGTTGAAAAAATTTAACAATCTATTTAGGTTAATGCCACCGATCCTCTACCGAACACTATTTGCAAAAAGTGCACTGAAGCGGTGAATTTCTGCTTCGACTTCCGAGTGAAGATTGTCAATAGTGAATATGTCCTCATGTTGCTTTCCTCGAAACATTTGGGAGACATCGAGCTGGTGAACAAGTCAAAACTTCTTGAAGACGAGAACATGGAAGCAATTGGTCAAGGCGAGGATATAGAGATGGACTTGGACGAATGCATTCCGGAATTGGAAGACGTTACTATTAAGACGGAGGTGGAAGTAGCTATGGAAGACGATTCTGTAAGTAACCAATTTATATCAATGTTTTAATTTTTATTGTTGATCTTTCGTAATTCTTTATAAATTATTTTCTTTTTGGAAAAAAAATTATAAGTTTTTGTTATTTTTGGAAAAAAGAATTATAAAGTAAATTTATAAATTATTTGGAAAAAATAATTATATAATATAAAATAATTTATAAAGTAACCAATTTGGTTCTATAACAGTTAGACTAAATTGGCTTTTTAAAAAAATTTGTACAAAAATATCAAGTAGTGTTTTTTATATTAATTTATGTTAGCTAAAATTTCTAATGAAATTAAAATTATTATTATTATTTTTTAAATTATTATTATTTTTTAAATTATTATCTCAACGTTTCGTTTATTATGATTATAAAGTACGTGAAATGTATATATCTTTTACAAAATTATTATAATAATTTTAATTTGAATACCTATGGTTTATATTGGTTTCTTAGGACATTTATACTTTGTTCAAATTTTAATTTTAGTACTTATTCAGCAAATTATTTTAATAATCTATACAAAATTGTATCAATTCAATTATGATTGTATCAATAATGATTGATTGTATCCATTCAATTATGATTGTGTCAATTTAATTATGATTGTATCAATTTAATTATTATTGTATCAATTCAATTATGATTGTATCAATTTAATTATGTTTGTATCAATTCAATTATGATTGTATCAATTTAATTATGTTTGTATCAATTCAATTATGATTGTATCAATTTAATTATGTTTGTATCAATTCAATTATGATTGTATCAATTCAATTATGACTGTATCAATTCAATTATAATTGTATCAATTCAATTATAATGTATGAATTCAATTATTATTTTACGCATTAACATTTCTATTGTTTTTGTTTTTAATAGGACCAATTCACATCCGAGTTATATGATGAAATATATGAAGAAGAAGAAGAAGAAGAGTTTGAAAGCAAAAATCAAAATGAATGTAATGGAACTGATCAAATTGATCAACGCAAGGAAGATGACAACGATCGCCAAAATGAAAGTTATAAGAAAAATGTCAATTCTAGCAGAAATTACAATTTTAACAAAAATAGCCATTCTAACAAAAATAATAATTCTAACAAAAATAGTAATTCTAACAAAAATCTTCATTCTAACAAATATAGTAATTCTAACCAAAGTCTTCATTCTAACAAAAATAGTAATTCTAACCAAAATCTTCCTTCTAACAAAAATAGTAATTCTAACCAAAATCTTCATTCTAACAAAAGTAGTAATTCTAACCAAAATAGTAATTCTAACAAAATTAGTAATTCTAACAAAAATAGTAATTCTAGCAAAAATAGCAATTCTAACAAAAATAGCAATTCTGACAAAATTAATAATCCCAATAACTCTAACAATCCTAACCAAAATAATGATTTTAACAAAAATAATAATTTTAACAAAACTATCAATTCTAACAAAAATAACGATTTTAAGAAAAATAACGATTGTAACAAAAATAATGATTCTAACAAAAATAATGATTCTAACAAAAATAAAGATTCTAACAAAAATAACGATTGTAGCAAAAATAACGATTCTAACAAAAATAACGATTCTAACAAAAATAACGATTCTAACAAAAATAACGATTCTAACAAAAATAACGATTCTAACAAAAATAACGATTCTAACAAAAATAACGATTCTAGCACAAATAACGAGTCTAACAAAACTTACAATTTTAACAAAAACAGCAATTCTAGCAAAAATACCAATTCTAACAAAAATACCAATTCTTTCAAAATTACCAATTCTATCAAAAATAATAATTCTAACAATAATGGCAAATGCAATGAAAATGAGAAACCCAACAAAAATATCAAGCATAATAAAAATGAAAACTATAACAAAAGTGATGACTGCAACAAGAACGAAATATACAAAGAAAATGAAAAATATAACAAAAATGAAAATTATAAGAAAAATGAAAGATATAACAAAAATGAAAACTATAACAAAAATGAAAACTATAACAAAAATGAAACCTATAACAAAAATGAAAACCACAACAAAAATGACACTTGTAATTCAACTGAGACTAACGATAACAATGATAATTTTAATATTAAAAATAAGAAACCTAATCAAATATACGAAGACATCAAAAGCAAGAAAACCATTGAAACCGAGGATTGCTTTGAAATTGAAGAGATCAATCCCGAAGAAGAAATCTTAATAGAATTACCCTCGAGAATCAGGAAAAGAACTGCATATGTGAGACATTTATACCAATGCAAAGAATGTAATTTTACGGCGGATCGAGGAAGGATAATGGATAAACACAAATCCAAATTTCATGCCCCCAAGAGAATGTGCAGTATTTGTGGCAAATATATCCGATCGGAGAATTTAACCAAGCATGTAAAAACTCACTCGAATGATGAATCAGTCACTTGCCCTATTTGTCAAAGGGTATTCAAAAATCCTGAATCGTACCGAAGTCATCCTGCTATGCATGTTGAGGAACATTCGATTTGTGAAGTTTGCGGGAAACAATTTAGTATAAAAGGAGAGTATTTAAGGCATACACGAGTGCACAAAGGTGAGTAGTACATCATAAGTATTATTATCATTATTGTTATTTTAAATTATAATTTGGGTATATAAATATTTATTATTATTGTTATATTCTATATATATATATATATATGCTTAGAAATTCTCGGGATATTCGGAAGACAATTTAATTTCGATGAATGAATAAGAAAAACCTAATTCATTACCTCCTGTGAATAATTTATTCTAAAAAACGTCGACATTTCGGAGATAGTTTTCCCCTTCTTCAGGACATTTCATTGGTATTACATTTTTAAAAAATTAAAGGTTTCTTCTAACATCATGGTTTTTATAATCTAAATTTAACTTATATCTAGGAAAGGCTCACAGCCCTCTGCCTAACAAGACTACATTTTGTTTTATTTTTACGGATTTAATATTAACAATTATAAATCAAAACGGAACGACACGTCTAACTATCGATTACGATTGTTCATGAATGCTACTGTCTACTTTATCGACCGAGTCAATGTCAAATTAGGCAAAACCATTGAGTTAAGACACAACTATTGAACTATAAAGAACATGAGAGTGCAACGGAACGATGTATAGCTAAGGATTTGTTTTTATTTCGGAATTAGAGTTTTTTTTTTGGTGTTATAGGAAATGATTTAGTGATTAAAGATTTAAGATTGAGTGGTAAATATTGTTGAGATTTTCAATGTCTCTTCTATCGTTAACTGTGTTGTTTTGAAATTTGTTAATAAATATCGTCTCTAAAACACATCGGACTCGCTCATTCTTTTCTCTGGCTAAAATCTTGGGGTTAGTGAAATCGAAAGGGTGTAACATATCTAGATGGTGTTTCTTTAAGGCTGTGTTTTCTTGATTTTTGCCTAGTATGCTATTTCGGTGTGATTTGATCCTATTCTCGAGATGTCTTTTAGTTTGTCCTATGTAACACATGTCACAGTCTAAACAGTTTATCCTGTATACCACATGCGTTTCCTGTAATGTAGTGTCTTTGGCTTTTAGTTTGGTGAAAATGTTTAAATTTTGAAGAGAATTTTTATTTTGGAAGGCTAGCTTGACTATAAACGGTTTGAAAATTTGATTGATTTTTTCTGATAGCGATGCTACATATGGGGTTGGAACATATTTAATTTTTTCTAAGGTGGAATTTTTGTTTTTGTTGTTATTAGAATCGTGATAACTTTTATGTATTCTTTCTGTTGTAATTTTCTTTATTAGATTTATTGGATAACTATTGTTTACTAGTAATTGGGCTGCTTTTTTAATGGTGACAGGTCTATATAGAGGTGTTGTGAGTTTTATTGCTCGTTGTCCAAAATGAGTGTAAATTGACATGTTATTTCTTTATAGTTTTAAAATTGTAATACCAATGAAATGTCCTGAAGAAGGGGAAAACTGTCCCCGAAACGTCGACGTTTTTTAGAATAAATTATTCACAGGAGGTAATGAATTAGTTTTTTCTTATTCATTCATCGAAATTAAATTGTCTTCCGAATATCCCGAGAATTTCCAAGCATTCATCAACAATGGAAGAGAGAAATCAAAACACATTTAATTAGTTGTACGTATCTATTTATTTATAATTAATGTATATTAAGCTCTAAGAAGAAAATAAAAATCCTGACGATGCGCATAAATACGTAAAGTTCAAATACAATTGTTATCCTATTTTAATATTTGCCATTGGGAAAGTTGAATATTTGCAATCCGTAAATATTCTTATGTTTGTCACTTGTAAAAATGTTTCTCGGTGTGTACATCTGAGTTTTAAACAAAGGGTGCAGTGTACGTATGTATATGAAAGATGGGGAAAGTTGCGATTTGATGTATTGACTTCCGACCCCCTGCTTTATTATTTAGTTTAAGAAATTGCCCCCTCGTCTAAGTCACCTATAACAATATACTACATTCTCCCCCTAGGGTAGCTCCCCTCCTGTAGTTTTATTACATTCCTTCTCACGTCAAAGCCAACTAATCTAAAAGGTAACGTAGTGACTACATTCCTCCAGTTACGCAATTCCGAGCACGTAATGTTTTTCATCTTCCTTTGACACATTAAAACAAAAGAAAGAGTACAGCATGTGGCCGCATAAAAAACGTGCCGATTTGCTTCCCTCATCACATTTCCCCATATCAAAAGATTCCCCCTCGCCTTAATGGCGTGTGGTGTGCATCGCCGCCCGTCACGATCTATCCCATAGGAGTTTTTGGGTTCTGCATGGCCTACTCGAAATTATCTAGGTAATCCCCGGAGAGGGTCATCTTTAACTTGTACTCGTTTCGTATGCCGGAAAAGTAAAAGTGATTCACCTAAACTGTACTTACTTAAAAGTTGATATATGCCTGGGGAAATTCAAGTAATAAATTAAATATATTTTGCATCCGTAATGTATGTGATGACAGTCCTTGCATTGAAATGGAGTTGAGTCTACGCGAGCTTTGGAATAAATTAAACCATGGGAAGTGTGAAGAAGACTATTTGGTAGTGCTCATTTACAGTTTAATCCAACTGTAATGATGTGTGTTATATTACGTAGTTACGACTATTTTAAGAAGTTTTAACACATAATCAGGGATTGTTGTCCAAGCTTCTATAACGTATAAATCCATTATTTACAACAATATTATGAAAAGAAAGGATAACAAACGTGTGAAACGCAACATGAAAGTAAGCAATAATTTATTCTTTAATTGACTACTTATGTAAATGCTAGAGATAATCTCTTGGTGATGGTCTTAACAAAGTTTGCAATAAAAATTCCTGGGTGTATAAAATGTCTAGTTCTCAAAGATGAGTCTCGAACTTTATGAACCCATTTGATAATTTTCTAGCTTTCATGACCATCCTCTCCCATTTCATTTCTGTGCGCGCTAATGAACTAAAACGATCAAAGAACAGAAGTTTAATGAGTCATAAATATTGACAGAATTTATAGAAAACTTCCATATATGAATGTATTCAACTGAAAACAGGCTCCGTTTTAATATAATGGAAATTTATATGCATATTCGCAAAATGTCATTAAATTTTAACTAAAAGCAATGTTCTGCAAATAGTGTATAATCATCATCCAGAACGTTATCTTGGAATTGCAAAATTTCCTATTTTGCTATTATACAGGGCGTTTCAAAATTACACCCCTTCCTTTACACCACATATAGTACTCACCAAAAGAAGCTGAAAAGTCCCTATTGACCCCTGTCCGATCTTCAACCCCTAGGGAGATACAGCCCCTC
>JAWQRP010003949.1:0-12561 GCA_033557875.1 Quadriops clusia
TTACCTGTGATCGTCTAGAATTTGGTAGGAACCCCTTTTACGTCGTTTTGTAGCAACCCAGAATTCGTAGTCAAAATTGGGATGAACGGGTGAACAAAACTGCTGTCTGGTATCCCCCGACGCTCACCAACCAACTCTCTCTGATCGACTGTCCTCTGCAACTACCTTTCAATGACTGCCTTTTCATGCCCTCTTGCCTCAGCTCTCAGGATCTTCGGCAACTACCTGTATGTCCACCCAATCAGAACTATTCCTGCCTCCGCGCGGCTACCCCACGCTTCAGAGCAACCAATCTCCTGTTAGACCCTGTCATTTGCGACGAATCGTGCATCTTTAGTTTCCTTATTAGACCACACCCTCTCACGTTGGGATTTTCATTTTTAACTACTCGAGAGTTGGTACTACTGTAGTTTATTGGCACCCCTGGTGAGGTTCGGCCACATCTGGTTACAATTAGGGCGACCTTGGCTGTTTCCGAATTCTCGAGATGTTCTTGAATACAACCCTTTTTATCGCATTTCTTTGTGTATGGTACGCCTATTGTTTGGCCGGGCACTTGACACGGAGAATTATTTTTCCCAGATTTCGCACATCGGGTTCCAACAAATTTCGTCTCTCTTTAAATCAAACAAATCCGTTTTTGATAAGAACCTAATTTGCATGAATTGCGTATTCTATCTTCATACCGTCACAGTATATTCCACAGTACTTGATTCTGTTCCATCGCATAACCTCACTTTATGAAAATTTGCCTGGTTGCCTCCTAAATCTCCAAAATGCTGGACTAACTAACTGTTAATATATAATTTACACGTTTGGCCCTTATTTAGGTCCCAGTAGGGCTGTAAGACGTTCGTACGTATGTTACAACGGTTTGTTGATATTAAAAAACCTACAACCAAAAACAGAACTTGCTAATCTTTTCCACGAGTTGAAAGATGACAGCTTAAATTCTCCACCTAAACCAATAAACCATTCAAACTGAACTAGGAAATCAAATACGATCATGAGCCTTGCGACCTTAAAATCTCCTCTCTCGTCACCATGTAGGAAGTAAACACATGAAAAATGGTTTACACGGGAGGAGTGCATATTAGAATATTGCACAAAGGCGGGCGGATTACTTTCAAATAGGTGTTCCACGTGAAAGGGCTTTTTTCATAGAAACAGAATTATGAGACTATTATGAAAAGTGGTTGTTCGAGAAAATTCGATTGAAAAATGGTAAAGAGGATGCCGAATCAATCATATTTCGCGCACACAAAATCTCCCGCCAAGTATTAAATTACAAGGGAGGCTGGGGGGGAGGGGCGCCTCTATTCAGCGCGAAGGAGGGCGTATTCATACTCAATAGACTGCCGAATATCACCCCATAAACTCTTTACCTCAGGAGGCGAGATAAGAAAACGGGGTGAAGCGAACGAGAAGAGGGTTCGGCGCCTCGCGTCCCGGAAAAATCCAGAGACGAATGTGAAATATTATGTGCATACATTACAACAAGTTCTACAAGTTGCATTAACTCCATTGTTGAGAAGCGCTTTACAAATCTCCTGCCGTTTTGTCGCGTTATTTTGTCGAAGGGGTGCATTTTTCACGCAAATTGTTTATGGGGCAAGTAAGAGAGACGCGTTGTTTATTTCTTTCTAAAGGACGACAGAGATTTTCCTTAACGCACATAAATTTCTAATGGTTATTGGGAACAATGTGGGCTTTATGTTGTAATTTAAAAGTTATTTCCCGGATAATGTTCTTCTTAGAATTATGGCCTGAAAAATTGGGCGTTTTCCTACGATACACGAAATCGTTGTGATACACCTATAAAATAAGTGGTTTAGTGCCGATTTCATAGGGAGGCGCATTTAAGGGCGTTTGCGAGCATTTAAGGGCATTTGTACGCATTTAAGGGCATTTGCGAGCGTTTGAGGGCATTGCGAGCGTTTAAGGGCATTTGCAAGCATTTAAGGGCATTTGCAAGCATTTAAGGGCATTTGTGCGCAAAAACCGGCCCAGATGGCTGAGGCAATATCCGTTCGGATGGAAACGTGTTGCTTTAAAATAAGATCCGTACGAGGGAGACATCTATCCAACCAGTGAAACGACGTTGAGTCGCTTGTGTAAATATGCAATATTTCACGACAAACATATTTTAGCGAGACGTCTGCGACGACGGAGACCTAAAAATTGGATTTCTCGCGTCAGATTTTATTTTACGACTGGTTGTCTGTCTTCTTTTCTTCTTTTGGTGAGGATTTAGGCCACTTGGACGCGGGTACAATTATGGGGTTTACCTTAAGGTTGTTTGTGAAAGGTGTTTTAATTCTAGTAACGTCAGATATCTATTTAGTGTTTTCCCCATTACCCGTGGCAACAGGTATGTGGCTTGGGCCAGTGCGATTTACCTAGGCCTAGCCCTATGGACGCGTACCTGGTCCCTGAGAATTACCAAACTAATATCTGTCACATACTTTCAATTCAACCATAATGATCCTAGTTCTTTTCGCTCCGACTCTACAGGTGTCGCTGACCCCTCCATGCGTTCTGCCCATATGAAGGGAGAGGAACAAAGGGACTGGGAAACTGCAACTGAGAGAACCTCCTTCCATTTCCCGCATGACTTTTCCACGTTAAACACTCGCGACGACAAAATCGAGTAAGAATTCAGCGGGTACCCACCTTCCTTGCGTACTGACTGAACTGTCGTACTTATAACAAATAGGAAAGATATTTGTTTGAATTAAGAGAAACTGACGATTAAGATGTTTGCACAATTGGCGAAGGCGCCAGGCAATAAGCTGGGCTGAAAGGGTTTGAGCCAACAAGTGTGTGGGCAGCATTTGCGTTGGGGTAAATGGCTAAATTGTCCCAGGGGGAAGCCGGGACTTGTTATCTTAATCCGCATTCCGAATAAATATGGTGAACTATGCGAGAAATGAGCAACAAAACTGCGGGACATAACGGGGACACCAGTTGAATGCGACATCGATTGGGAGTTGCGGAAGTAGCCCAGCTAATAGACATGCCAGGCACGTTTCCGTACGTCATGTCGATAACACCTCTTTTTGCACGGAAGGCCTTAACTTTTAGCTTAATTTTCTGCTGAATTTCAGGATAATTTTTAGCTGAATTTCTACATAATATTTAGCTGAATTTCTACATAATATTTAGCTGAATTTCAATCTAGTTTTTAGCTGAATTTCAGTCTAGTTTTTAGGTGAATTTCAGCAAAACTCTTACAAGGAAACTTTGAACTCTGACTTCGGATTGAAACTAGGTCCATTTGATTGGTTGCATAAAATATGAAGATTAGCAAATTTCAGCTCAATACTCAGAGGTAACTTAATTTTTCATCCAAGTCTTGTTTTCCCAAACTCACTTCGGAAGCAAAGCGCGTCTTTCATTTAACAACCAAATCGGTCTGGCAAAGCAGATAACCCAGTTTCCTTACATAAAAAGCACCTCGTTAAAAATGCTCATTCGCCCTAATTGTCCGGGATGATATTCATTTCGGATCAAGCGAAGAAAGGAAAACATGATTAAGATCTCGATTGTGAGCGCCGCATTATCCATAATGAATAAATAAAGCCCGCATTTAGAAATTTCGGCACGCACAAAGCGGAATTTATCTGCGAACGGATCGCTTCTGTATCGTATTCATAAAAGCCGGCATTACCGCATAGTGCGGCCCATAAAAGTTGTACCTAAATGGACTGGCCCTAAGGGCGGTTTTTATCGGGAAAATATAGTGCGAGTACGTTTAGAAATTTAATAAAATAGAAACAAACGCGCCCCCTCCCTCTGGCGATTTTTCGCGTTGTTTGTCAAACGTAATCGGGTACAATGTGTCCGTTTGAAACCGTTTCGAGTAATGTCCTCGCCTCACGCACTCGAGCGTGAGCGAAACGGAAGCGTAGCCGTCTGCGTGTTCGCAAATATTTGGGAAAGAACTGAGGTGTGCTGGTAAGCAAATGCGGGTCCTCTATACACCGGATCGATTCGAAATGTGCCAGGCGTCACTCCTTTTCGTACTTTCTTTGCTTTGTATATGTACTTATACAAGATGTGGATACAGTAATACAGTAACTCCAGAAATCATCGATAAAAACCATGATATGGTAATGGATAACAGAAGAGTAAAGATGCGTGAGATGGTTAAAATAATCAACAGACTGTCATTAATTGGTGTGATAATACAAATATGAAATCGTTGTAAGTGTTAGATTTAGTTTTGTTGCAATAGTATTATTGAGACTACGACTCGTCATGCTTTTCCAAAAGAGGCAAAGACCACCCCCAACCCTCTCGGTCGTAATAGTTATGTCATTCGAAATATCGCTCATCACCGAAGCTGCAGCAGCACCCCTAACTGCCTATATTACATTCCAGACAATGTATTACCTGTGTGCTAGCCCGGCTCGAGAGTCCCCGCCGCCTTTGGGGGTAGCCTCCATAAGGGCGCTTATCCAGCTCGCCCCATTCAAAATTAATTTCGGTTTCACGTGGCCATATTGTTTTGATTTAATTAAGATACCTCCCGTTCACTTTATTAACGGAGGGAAGCGAAGCTGGCGCTGCCAGGGTTAGAGGCGGCCACGTGGGGGTGAGGGTGCTTCTGAGGGGATGCTAAGGCTATTGCTCGGGACCTGGTGCGACGGAGGCGCCATCTAGCGGGCGGAAACCGAGGCGCTGAGGCCACCGCTTCCCGAGAAAAAAACTCTCCCTCATCCTCCTCGAATTTGAAAAAGTGGTCGGCTGATGAGAAATTTAATTGACAGGCTGAAGTAATTAAATTGGGAGAATGTGGCTAATGAATTGCAAGGGCTCTATCCTCGGAATCGAGCTGCCAGTTGGCTATTTACTTCGGCTTGGTCGCTCAGGGTAGATAAGACGAGAGGAACAAATTTTGAATGAAATGCATCAAAGAAAAAAAATAACGAAAATTTCATATTTGTTCCTTGGGAGATCGTTAGGCATACGAATTTCCCAGCCTCAATTTCTTTGATTCTCCCTTCTATGCGTCCGTCAGCGTGTCTGTCTTATTTATTTCGCTCTTCCCCGTGGCACCTGACAAAATTATTATCTGGCTTGAAGCAGTCGAAAAGATTTATTGGGGTGAACCTTTGATTGTCCTAGTCCTACTCGTGTTCCTAAATTCTATCGTCCTTATCGTAGAATATAAACTTGATCAGCATCAACTTGATAATGTCCGTTTTATTCGTATCTTCTTTCTTCAAATTTTGATCACAGGTTACATAATAAACAAATAATACAGGGAGCACTAGTAAGTGGGTATAACATTGATTGGCATTAAACAAATAGGTGCAATATTGAAACATAGTCTACTACCGGTAACATTGAGAAAGAATACAATACGGACCATTTTATCCTTTTACTGACCTGCTAGATGCGACCTTACTTAATTACCCACTGTTCGTTCTTACAATAGCCCTCTGACGACTGACCTCGGTTAGCCTGGTATCAGCGGAAAGAATGGATTAGCGATGCTTGGCTCAGAGCTTATCCGGTACCCCGTCAACCGGTCTTTGACACTAGCTCCTGTAGCGACCACCCCTTTTACGGTATCGCTTCCCTCTGGAGAATCTCGCAATGTCGGAGGTACACGTACGCTTCCTTCGTGATCTCCAGTGAGCTTGATACACTGCGGTTCCTTCGTGGTCTCCGGCTCACCTGAGGGCCTGCAGAAGGAAACGTAACGACGCAACTAACACCGACTTGAGGGAGTCTCGGAGGCAAACGCTACCGAGTCTGCACGTGGCGCGATCAAAACCCCCGAGATTGGGGCTAACACACCAAGTGGCGTAGAGCCCCGATGACTTCTGGCCGAAGTTTAAAGCCTGAACCTCTCGCTTAACTACACCCTACGCAAGGGCGGGTTTACGCTTAGTAATGCCTACCTCAACCGATCGAAAGCCCCAACCTTACCACTATGCTACGAGTAACACAACCACCAGGAAATGACCCGACTTTACTATGATTACTCGCCTAACTGTCTCTAGTATCGTCACCGACGGCTGACCATTGACTAACCCCTCAGCGAGGGCGCAGGTGGCTTTTATGGTATCGCTTCGGCGGTGGAGGTGGACTTTGTTGCGTCACTCGGCAGGTCCCAACTCATCTTTACTTGCTTGCACTTGGTCCTCAGTTCTAAGAATTTCGGTCATTGACGGAAGGCTACTGCTACTGTATATGTAGGTACAGTTATGTCTAAAGATTTGCACCTTATCGAAGATTATTATTATTAGGCCTCAAAATCGGTCCGCCACAATATATATATATATACATACTCCTTTTATATTTAAGTGTGAGACAGAGTCCCCATGCCTGTACATCCGCTTAAAACCGAGATTTTTCCAGACAATCGTCATGACTATTCATATCGAGAACCACCTGCCGTATAAAATATAACTTATTCATGTCCGAGAGAGCAAAGAACTCCGTCTAAAGCGTTACGCAACCAACCTCTGAGACTACCCACCGGCGAACAAGAGATACGACAGATACACTACGGTAATGATTCAATTTCGCTAGTGTAAACACGTCCTCCAGGTTCAAGGTTTGCACCTGAACCCTGCCGAGGCCCCCCCGTCCTCCTCGCCTGCCGCGATTAATTTCAATTCGCTCGGAAAGACACAGATGGACGACAGCCTTCTTGCAAATAACTCGTAGTGGAATAATGCACTCAAAGAGAACTTGTTTCGAGTGCTTCACTTTTACTCTCTTCTGTGATATAAGACTGAGACGATCCCGCTGGTTTGCTGATCCGTAAACTATGCAGGTTTCACTTTCCGACTTTTCAGGAATCTAGTGACCTATTAAGTTCGAATCTCTATTTCTCTCTATCTAACATAGGTATCTACTGTGACGTTCCGGGGTAATGCTTACGCATTTTGTAGATAACTTGAGCTTAAGGAAATATTCCAGTATAAAAATGGCAGGAGATTAAAATAGTCATCCCTGATTTTAATTGGCCGAAGAAATTAATTTAATTAATTACCTGTGATCGTCTATCGTCAGTAGGACCCATGCGTTACATTGTGTTCGTAGAAATCCAGAATTCGTAGGCTAATTCGTCACGTCAATAAATCGATGCAAATAAGGCGAGGGCTAGTAATGAGAGGGACGGAAAGACGACGAGCGAGGCCCAGAATGAGTGAAGAAAGACAAAGAGAGAACGCAAACAACTAGCTTTCTTCGAGTCCCAACGCGAACTTTCTGATATTTGAGTCTTGGTGAAGAGTGTTCATGAATTGTTTATATTGTGTAGTATCTGTTCTTTCATGTCATCTTCCACGCGAACAACGCAATCTAATTTGCTTCGTCTGAAGCCTCAGAATTGTTGGCTTTGTGATTTGGGTAATCTGGCCCCTACAGATTAACCCCTTTATTTGCCTTTTTGCATTTTGGGTGAACCTGGCTACCTACAGGTTCCCATTTAATTTGTAGCCCGAAGCCGTGATTGATATTATTTGACCTGAGACAGTAAAGCCTGCAGATCTCCTTTAGCCTCTTCATCATTGACCTCACACGTGGGCAAAGATCACGGGCCCACATAAAAATGACATTAGTTTACCTGTCGTTAATTCATGCAGATGTCTTGAAACAGGTCGGTCAGTATTGCAAGAAGGAAGCCTATCCTTTGAGTTTTGTTGTCTTAAAGGCGTGCACATAGGTAAACGGAGAAATAGCACCCTCGCTCATAGCAGAGCAGTTTCCGGACCCCTTTGCCCACTCGGTGGAGGGTATAAGTTGCCGTCGGTTAGCGTACCCCGAAGAATGGGTTTATCAGGATTGTTAAAGGGTTTAGAAATAGAGATAGAGAGTGCAAACTAAACTAAATTATTTACTCTGACCTTGCCGTAATAAAACACCATTTTGAATCCTCCTCACCATATGAGGATTATTTCGAAGTTATATTTAACCAAATGTTGACCTGTTTTTTCACTTATAAGTTTCATGACTATAAAGTCATAGGTACTTTTGATGTTAGTTTTTGGTAATATAAAACTTTTAATCTTTATTGAAACACATTTTGCATATAAAGTACCACAGGTATTATTGACCAATTATGTTGCTTGGATTGTTTCCAAATAAATTTATTTGTCATTTATTGGATGAACTACTCAAAATATTGATAAAACATCCATACGTTAAATGCCTCATAAAATATTAATTTCATTTATTCAAAATTTATGGTTTCACAGTGTGACCTCTCAGTGGTACTAAGTCGAATTCCATCAGAATTCAGAGACCTGAATTATTTACCCAGTAACTTTAAAGGCCCCTGCTAACAGCCAAAGTAAATTAAAATAGTGTGTCAGCACCACGGCAACAGAAATCCTTAGGCTCGTAAAATTTGAGTTTAACGCGCTATAAAATCCAGGCAACATATTTTTAACGCGATTTTTTTAATGCGACTTTCTTAATGCGATTTTGTGAAGACGATTTTTTAAAAGCGCGGAGGTCTGCCCGACAGTGATACTGCGAAGTTATTTCGGGCGCCTTAAAGTCGAACTTCCGAAAATTGAATTCCGATTATTGCGCTCTCCCGAATTAAAAAACGGCGCGGAAGAGCGCCGCGGCGCGCCGCATCAAACATTTAACAAAGTAGCGGAAATACAGTCGTCGTCGTTCCCAGTTGGATATTTTAATTGGATAAGTTTTTCTATACTCGGGCAGGGGAGAAGTAATTAAATTTTTAAATAGCTACTGTGATATCGCGAAACAACTTCCAGCTCCGCGAGGATATCAAAGGGATTTTTCCCCGAAGGAAGCACTCAACACGTAGCCGCTCCTATTTAGGGCCATGTTGGCGCTTATGGTTTCCGGAGCCCCAAACCCGCCAGCGATACAGATTACACATATACATACCCCTTTCGCGTGTTAACATGGAATCAAACTTTTGCGGCATAAACCCCGACTTCCGCCCGCCTTCAGTTTCGCCGCAATAAAATGATTTAAACTTTAAAATGAAGTTGCTTTTAAAGGATTTCTAATAGGGGAAACTCGCGTGCGATAAGGGCTCCAAAAGATCCTAGTAAAATTCATAATTTATATGCAATTTTTAGTAGATATTCTGATTCCCAAGATCATTCCGCGTCCAACGATACCAATATTGCGCGAAAAAAGTCTGGTCGCTAACGCCTGCAAGGGTAGCACACTCGCTTGGTCGGAATATGTGCCCACTTATTAGGTGCGGGTAAAAAAATCAATTGTGAGTTTTTATTTACAGCCCTTTTACAACATTTCTTTGTAATGTCACTAATTTAATAGCTATTAATTTTTAATATATTCTTGGGTTTTTTGGTCATGAAAATAAACGATGTGTTAATGACCATAAAATCCGAAGAAAATATTTAAAATTAATTAAAAACTAGGTCAAGGAAATAACAAAAAATGAATACAGGGTGAGTGTCGAAAATCTGCAAATTTTGGTCGAGGGTTAAGGCTATAATCGCTTTCTTTATAACTGTGTTGCAAGCGATTATAGTCTTAACCCTCGACCAAAATTAGCAGATTTAGAAAACTCACCCTGTATTACGTCAACGCGAGTTAATGTCTACTATTTTATACTAGAATGAGTGAGTGAGTAAACACGCTAATAGGGCAAATAATCATCATCCTGAGAGCGCCGAGGAAGAAGACAATCTGCGCTCTCGCACAGCTTGCCAAAGTTGTTAATTACAGTCACGCTCAAACAGCCGAAACGTGACGTTTTCACTCCGTTCGCGTGCATTTTACTTTTATTGCCCCGATGTGTTACGCGCCGCGCGGCAATATGCAAATGAGCCGGCGTTTACTTCCTGCAACAAGTAAATATGGAACGGGCGTAAATCCAGAGCTTGCTTGCACCGGAGACGATAATAAATATGAGTCAAATGAACAAGGAATCTTGGACGGCTTCCAGGGCAGCACGAGGGGCGGGAATTCGCAACAATTGCACCCAATTGCATTATGCGCCATCTACCGGCGACTCGTCATCTCTGCGTCATCTCTGGACCTATTATCGATTTACGACGCATTCTAAAGATAACGAGAGTGTTGAACCCGCACCTGCACTGACACACTTCTTACTGGATAGGATATCCTTTTGGCCAAATCTTATTCGCGTAAATTCCCTATTTCCCTATTCCTATTCCCTATTCCTATTTGGAAGTGACGAGTCAATTGGTTCAAATTCGATTCAAACCAAATTGCCTTTAAATTCTACTATTAATAATTAATTAACCCTCGATCTAAATTTGAAAATTTAAAAAACTCACCCTGTATTACCTAGTACACTTGTATTGCCTACTATAAAATGGCAGGTTCTGGCGCAGTGTTTCTACATTTTGCCACTTAATGAGCGCTAGTGGCGTGGCGCTGCACACTGGGGTGATGCTATAGAAATGTCGGACATTGGGGAAAATTATAAAACTTTTAATTTAACATTTTAATTTTGCAATTGACATAAATCAAGCCTTTTCTTATCGTGCAGATTGATATTTAACGTTACTATTGTGTTATTTTTTTCATACAGCCTGATTAAAAGAGTTGAGTTGAAAACCCGTTGTTTAATTAAATCGATCTGGAACTCACATTTCTTGTTGAAAATTAAAAATATTTGGAGTACGTAATAAGGGCATTCAAATAACTTTAAATCCTACAAAAAATGTATTAAAAAGAGGTCCCAGTTTGTTTTTTTGGCACATAAAAGATTTAATACTATTTTATTAGATTATACAAATCGCCCAAAATCGCCCAAAGAAATATCAATTGGGAATTTTTTAGGGAGTATTAAACTTAAAAATAGCATTGTCAAATCTTGCCTAAATCTGCCTAAACATTAAATTTTTTAATATTAACTTGCGTAGTAGTCCAGTCAATAGAGCTCGGAAATGGGTGGGGATCCAGACAAAAGGTCGGGTAGTTATGGAATTTTTATATGTTGTTTAGCATGGTTGTTTATTGAAAAATTCGAATTTTCTACACAAATTTTTCCTCCACGGGCGCCACCGTTTTGGAAAAACTGCCGCATTTCGACACTTTTTTTTAGTTCTTTGCCTATAACTCCTTTCTAGTGCACTTTCTGGCTATATAACTTCTATACAAAGTTGTAGAGGACAAAATTTTGTACAAAATTAATTTAAAAAGTTTTTCTGCGCGATCAATAGTAACGGAGCTACCCTGCCGTAAAAAATAAGAAAATTGAAATTTTTGCTAAATTTTAAGTTTCTCCTTGTCAGCCATTAGCTTGTTATACGATGCATTTCCATGGTAACTGCTCAAGTCGCGCCTTTATTTACTGGACTAAAGGTTACCTTACCATAACGTCAAATTTGATATTCGCATTTTTACCCCAAAATAGGCAGGTTTAATAAGTATGTCTCGCGTTGTAAAGAAATGCATGTGAAAACGAATGGCGATTTATTTCTATTATTTAAAACAAATGGTATCAATACAAAGATTATGACTCTGCTTTGGAACAATGGACTGCCTCTCTTAGTTTTGCAATTTCAAGTTCTGCGAAGTGCAATATGCGTGAAAAGTTGAGGAAGTGGTGTAACCATTTTGAAAAAAGATGGAGCTCAGCCAGCCGGACTGTGGAACCGTTCATCAAGAAGAATCATGACTGGCTTAACATTGACTTCATTTTTCCGGACGAATTATTTCAGAAAATGCCATCTTCCATCTCTGCATGTATCCCTCCTAAAAAACATTAAATCATTTGAGCATCTCTCAGAACAACGTAAACGGAGAAGAACGGAAGGTTTAAGAAATTGTTCTAATGATATGTTTAATTTTGTTTTAAGAAAGAATATTAAGTCTGAAAATTTTCATTATATATTAGACTTCATGCAAAAACACCCTGAACACATTGGTGAGATAAAAATTTATCATGTCAGAAACCTCAATATGCGAAAGAACAATTTTTAGGTCTCTGCCTAACAAATGTTGTTGTATCTTTGTCAAAAATTGTTTTGTTGTGTTTTGGTTTTTAGTAATTAAGTATTATATTATTAATGTTTTTCTGGTTAGAAAAAAATGTTTGAGTGTCTAATCATCCGGGAACGATGTAAAGTCGGGGGTCCCGTGTGTTATAGGTTTAATCCACGCCCACGTTAAAGAACACAATGACCAGATGGAAATCCTGGCATTGGTTAAATTTCCAGAAGTCCTGATCTTAATCTCTGGCGTCAGCAAATGGCCTATGATGCGGAAACCGGCTGACGTTAAATAAAACGAGTGAAAAAAATTAAATTTTTTCAATCCATTTCTAATACGTTCAGTTACATTTTTACTTTCTCGCAGAGAAAGTATAGTGATCATGCGAAAAAAATTTTTTGAGATTTTGATGATTCTCGACGTTTTGTGCGATTTTGAGTCGATTTGGCCCTTTTTTGCTTTTTTGTCTGCTGTGTGTGTGTGTGTAAACACGATAACTCAAAAACGACTTGAGCTAGATCGATGAAATTTGGTATGTAGTCATTTGAGCTAAAAAGTAAGCTCGTATCAACTTTTGGGTTAATTCGGATAACCGGAAGTAGCAGTTTACCTGAAACGGAA
>JAWQRP010003950.1:0-12559 GCA_033557875.1 Quadriops clusia
AATTTTATAATGATTTTTACAATTAAAAATTTATAATTATTAAAAACAAGGAGTAAGACTAATATTAAATTCATTTCAATTTAAATTAATCTCAAATTCAAAAAATATGAAAATATCTCTACTACTACTATGTTCTTCTGTTCGCTGCTATATACATTACTGCTGCATAAAGTTTTAGCGAACATGATAACATGTACATGTCGAAATCATAAGATTAAATATATATGTACGGTAAAATGTATATGTGCACATGGCAATAAGTATACGTGTACATGGTAATAAATATATGTGTACATGGCTGCCCGTGATTTTTCACGGGCATTAACTAGTTCTAAATAATTAACTTCCTGAGAATTATTTATCCCGTTCTGCCATATAAGAACGCTAGTTACAGTGTAGTAATATGTTTGTTTGTATTAACTTGTCTCTCAGTACATTCATAAAAGTGCCATTATAGTAATTGTGTGTGTCGATGATAATTGTTTTTTACCATAAACACGTAGGTATCTTCTTAAGCATAACAGTATGGATTAGAATTATAGTTTTTTTATTATTATGGCAAGCCATAAATTTTAACTTTTGCGATGTGGCAATTAAATTTACGGCTATCATCAAACGTTGCGCACTAAAATAGCCGTTTTAGAGATTTCAATATTTACACATACAGAGAGATGGCAAAAACAATATTTGTGCAGGACTTAATCGCGAAGAAAATATTTATAGAAATGTAAATATTCTTTCCAAACCCACACTTCATTAACAAATAGTTCAATAGCCTGAAAATACGTACAGGCTAAGAAGGTTTATCAAAATGACGGGTACGGCTATGGGTGCATTCGCTGCATGTCTCACACCGACAGTTATTGATTATTTTCCACGGATCGTTAACAATCGCCATCACCAAAAATTGCATCGCCCATTGTTCCCGAGAGCCTTGCTTTGTCGTTCACCTGGCCGAGTTCACCGAGAGAATTATTAATGATCAATTAAGTCCGAAGTCGGGCGTGCAGGAACGCGAAAGGAAGCGTGCAGACCCTCTCGCCTTCTAATCAACGGAGCCTCAAGTTGTGCACACCGGAAGTCCGGTGAATATGCATGCCAGCTCCTCACCATTATACCATTCTGTGTGCTATTCACCGCCTGGAAGAGGAATTTTATTTAATAAAGCCCCATATCATCAGTCCTGATTAATGCCTCACATCCGAATGCACTTGAAAATTCCGCCTGCCGTTGCGCAAATCCATTTGCATTAATAAAGATATCTGCGGGCATGTCATGCTACAAGGATTTCTGCATTTTCTGCATGCAGAATGTTGCTAAATTATTAATAAATTGGTCATTGTTTTGTTTACAGATCGTGAACCCGTTGCCTTATATGGAACAGGACATGTTCAGAACATTAACAATTCAGGTCTTCGTACTCAGGAAGAGGAGGTGATGCAGTTAACTAATTTATAAAGGCATTCGCGTAGGAGGCTTAGGTACATTATATTTTTCTTTTTCATTAACGCGCCGGAAACTAGGGTTAGTTTACACTTATTAAGAGGCAGCACGACTATTCCTCAAAGAAAAATTAGATACCTATAACTTTGTGTAGGAACGTGGCATCTAAATGAAACATAATTTTCCTTTCCTTTTCTTTTTCTTGCTAACAACGAGTTTCTTTTGGAACCTTTCTTTAGATCGCGATCGGCTTTAAACAGGCAATTTTTGGGAAATTTGATAAACAAAATGTTACCAATAATTCTACGTGCAAACAAAATTAAAATATGATATGATTTGGTATGAAAAGCAATGACTTTCTCGGGATTCATTGCCATTTGTCAATGTTTCACTTCATAAAACATGCAAATACTACTTTATAAGTGGCAAACAAAGAGGCTAAAATAGAAAAAGGGAAAGTCAGGACAGCTTCAGTCGAATAATGTAACGGCTTTAATAGGCATGATAATAGAGATGTTCTCCTTTTATCAACCAACTGCGATCCAAGAATCGAAGCAACTGTAAGTAGTTTGTACAAGTGTGTGCGTCGTTTACAGTATACTGACTATATCTAGCCAGGTGGCTAAGAAAAGACGCGGCAATAGCCAACCAATCTTTATAAAAAAAATCTCCCCACTTAGGTATCTATATTTAATTTAATACCTCGGAAACGTCTAATACAAAAATTCAGTGGCAAAGAGAAATCTTGTGCATATTATTCCGCACAAAAACAGAAAACTCCTTCAGGACTTCATACAAACAAACACTGTGCAATTATAAATAATAATAAATAAAGTGAAGTATAACCATACCTATATTGTGTTATCGTACAAGTATATTTCTTTTCAATTCCCTACAACCACATGAAACTTTAACTAGAAGTAAGCTCGAAGGGTTCAGTATTGACCGCGCGCCTCCGCCAATTGTGCGGGTATAGGACTTCGCCGCATATTTTCACGGAACTCTTTACGTTGGAAGATCAAACAATTCCAACGAACAATCACCATAATCGAAACGCGTTTCACAACATAACAATCGAGGTTCCCTATCACAGCTTTTGTCATTAATATCAATCACAAAGCCCCGTCCAGGGACATTAATTACTCAAAAGCAGCGAAAACACTCAAGAGGTGTAGATAAAACGTCGTGGAATTGGGAGTGTCAAATCGATCAAACGTCGGAAATTAGAAAAGATTTGGTAAGAGAGATAACGGTCCCCTGTCTGAGATTATATAATTTGAGGAGTTGGACATGCCTCGTTCGTGTGGCGGCGTATTGCGATTCAAAATTATAAATTGCCGACTAAAAACTCACGTGAGGGTTTAGCGCCCATTGTCTTTGAATATAATAACATCTGCATGAGAAATAGTCGCTGCTTTGCGTTTTTAGGAACAATTATGACTCGGAGCCGAGAAAGGGAATTTCACCAGTTTGCAAGTCCATTGTTAGTTACTTCGCTATGGTCAGAATTCAATAACAATTTTTAGATTTCTTCTCAGGTGGACGATGTAGGTCGAGAAGATTAGCGGTTAAAAAATGAAAATTAAAAAGAAGCGGGCAGGGTAATTTCCGCTATAAAGAAACTTCAAGTCACTGGCTAATTGTGTATTATGATTAGTATGTTAATTTTACTTTTAGGATTAGTCAAACTATTGGCAGGAAACTCCACGCCTTTTCACTTAAAACGCTTGTCAATACTTTGATGTGTTATGTGCAAGCAACTTTCATCAGAATCAATTATTATTTCTGTATTCTGTTGAATTTGTATGAATACTTCCTTTTCACTAAAACACTTTTACTACACTTATGCAACAACTAAAAACGTGTGGTAATATTTAAGAGGTCTGGAATAATAAACCACGCATGTTTAAGGTAGCAATAAAAGTAAATAATATTCCAAGAAGTGTTATAAAATAAGATCATTTTAAATTCCTGAGTTAATGCAGGGTCATGAGTTTCTTTAAAAGTTTTGTGGCGCGGTGCACCCAAAATTTATCATAGAAGTCTAAGGTGCTATTAAAAAGGGAATGTATTCAAAATTTTAGAACGGCTTATGGTTCAGTAAGTATACTTGCTGGTAATTTGAAACACTTCTTGGAAAAGTCAGGCACATTGAAAAATAATTTTATACCAGACCAACATTAAAAAGTGGGAAATATGTAAGACAGTTTTAAAGGAGGCTATTTTAAAAGGCATAAACATAAATTAACACGAAGCGGCGAGCAAGAAACATATTTGCACAAAATCAGAAAAACGAAGCGAAGAAACCGTTTCGCAAGATTTAAACACATTTAACGACAGAATTACTTATTAAGTATTATTATTTAGACATTAACCTAACAGTGCCAATTTGGTCTTCCTCTTTTTGCTCCCTCTGAGCTCGATATGGGTTGATTTTCGTGTTATATAATCGCAAAACACAACGAACCGTTAGTTTCAATTAAAATTGTTTGTTCGGCGTTTGTCGGGAACTTCTTTCTTAATTGGGAAAGAGCAAGCTTCTTTCAACAGCGCAAACACAGACGTCTGCTTTCCAGTGTGGTTAACCCTTCCATCGCCGTCATTCAAGCAGTTGCGACTTTGTCGTACTTAATTTATGTTTAAGTTTATTCTTAAGCTTCGTATTCTATACGTGAACACGGAATTACTTTGTAATTCCATAATTTGAGGTACTTAAAACAATTAGATGCAATCTTCTACTTTAACAACTTTAACATCGTTAGAAATAAATGTTTTTAGGACAAATACATTTTATGTTACATTCTGATGGTTAACACTGTGCGTCTACATATAATTAATAAAGAGCATATGTAGAGGCGGGTACATGTGCAAGAGCAAGAGGATGCGCATCTTATGAAGCAGTTCTTCTCGCCTCTCGAGTCCCGTTATGTTCACGCGTTTGAACCGTACCTGTCACCTAAGAAGAGCCGCGAAACAAGAATGTGCTATAGGCCTGAGACTGGGCTCACCGGCTCACATGGATAGGTGATATTCTTCCTGCTGCACAAGTTGAGGAAACGACAAAGCTCGTGGCTAAACAGCTGAGGTGCAACCAAGGAAAAAGGCGCAACTGTAAAGCGTGCCATTTTTGCATTCGCAACTCGAGGAGCTCTTCGAAAAATCTTCGCGGCTTCGCGTCGAGGCTGCGGCTAGCTGTCAGACGACATTTTTACCTCGACTCGTTTAGGTTCGTTGGAACTAATCACATTAGCGTTAAATATCCGCGCTATGAAGGCATTCATATTAAATTTTCTCAAAGGAAATATATTAACGTAATATGCGAAGAAACTGCACGATTAATGCCACAAAAATTGAGAACTCCTTTCTGTTATGCGGTTAATTATGGCTAGCATGTTATTAGTCTGCCAGATATTAAACTACTGAGTTGTTTGATTGATTATCTAATTCCGAAAAATTTAGTTCGGAGCATTCATTTGAATACGTGAACCTACTCAAATTAATTGATTAAAGATCGATTTTGTATCCATTCAGCAAAATCTTTTAAAATTAGTTTTATACGCACAGATAAAAAAATTAAATAAAAATGATAGTTTTTCATTTTTTTACATATAATCTTATTTTTTTTTTCATTTTTTACATATAATTTTATTTTTGTCATTTTTTACATATAATTTTATTGTTTCCAATTTTTATATGTAACTTTATTACTGCATTGTTTTCACTCTCTGTTTCAAGCTTAGTTTTGAATTTCTGTTTAACCGTTCTTAATAAAATCGACGAGACGAAACAACAACAACTTATTAATCTAATCATTAGCAGCATTTCGTTTTTCCGAGAGTTTTATTAATTTTCCGTGAGTTTCATAAAATCATTTTCCCTCAATTTTACCACATATAAATATATACTAAATTATTTTCCTTGCGGTTTACTAAATTATTTTCCGTGTTATGTTATAATTAGTATACTGCAGCTGTACAACTAACCATTTATTATTATTGCGTATACAGTTTTTGTTTACCTCCGAGTTATGTGAGTTTCCTGTGTTTGCACGATACTACGCCACTGTTATATAAAACACATACATATTCAACTGATAATGAAGAATTCGCCGCCCGGGGCGCCCATAGGCTTCTTTTGAAAATCATCCTTGAAAATAATCTCGTATAGTTATTGGCTTCCTATAGAAGCTATTAAAAGCAGATTAACACACTTCCAGCCAAGTTAACAACTGTTTTTCCTTTTAATAATGAAATGATAATCAAATTCTGATGAGAATGCGATTTAAGTATAACGCAAAAGGATAACCACCAGTTCGAAAATAAAAAGGTGGATTTAATTGTGGACGCTAGAAAAGAGCTGCATGGTGTAAATGTAAATGGAGAATGTACAGTTCCTCTGATAGCCCATCATAACAGTTATTAGCACAATTCTTTGCGTTTTAAGTGACATCGTTTAAAAGTGTTACTTAAAGATTAATCAGTTTAAATCTCCGAGAAGGAAAACGTAAATAAAAGGTTAATACCCTTGAAATTAACGATGAAAAAGTAATGCGCGTTTATTTATAAATGGATTCATTTATGAATGTATTTATTTACTTCTTGATAAATGATTGAAGATAAGATATTCTTACCAAAAGAAAGTTTGTTTGAAGATGGAAGGGAAGAATAAGATGGTGTTTGTTTACCTGTAATTAAAGAAAATAGCATTAGTGTTTTTGTAGCCGCCTGTCAATCAAGATAAGTATGTTGTCTGTAACTAATCTTCTTTGTAAAGTGTTGCGAAAAATTTTCGGTCCGAAAAGAGACGTGATTTATGCAAATCCCACTAGGATAATATATGCACGTGTAGTTTATTAGTTATAAGAAGCTTATAAATGTCGCAATGGTTCTTAAACTGTCGCCGAAAATAGATAATATCCCAGTAAAAATGATCCGCCGTTAAAATGCTATAAACTTATTATTGGAATACCTCGAATACTATGCGCGGCGATGAAGACGAATGCCAATTTAACGGTAAATCGCTTTTGTTTACCCTTTTTTTTCTTTGGCCCGCTAATAAAAATGCGCTTTTGTGTCAAAGTTTAAGAGTACCTACTTATTACTAAGTAGGCATTCTAAATAATGAATAGGTGAAGAAGTGGGTGTAACATTCTTGACTGGGGAGTCGTAGGTACACTCGGAGAAAAATTAAATGTCCGTTTTTTGTTGGCCGCGCATATCGTTTGTACTGAAGGGTCGTGGTCAGACCCATAAATAGAGCACGGTTATAATCTAGGCTAAAATAGCACAACGATATGCGCGGTTAACAAAAAGCGGACATTTAATTTTTCTCCGAGTGTACATACATATGGTATGCAATTAGAAATTTTGTTACTGTGCAGTTTTGGCGCAAAATTTTAAAAAAATTATTGAAAAAATTAATTCAAAATAGGATTGTTTTATGGTTATAGAAACTGGAATTATTTTATTCAGCAAGGAAAGTGAAAACTGGACAATGACTAGCTCTAGAATTCTCAGCGAAACTAGTAGGTAAACACATAACAGACAGACGATCAGTCTTCTCCGAAGGCTATAATAAAATGCCTTAAAAATATTCCTATAAATTTTTTCCACATTCTCGCGGCTCCCATAAAAATGAAGGAAATCGCGAAAACAACACGCATACTTCCATGTAAGTCGCCCTTGGCATTCGCTGGCCACCAAGTGACCAAGAGAAGCAAACACTCGGCGCCAAGATGTCCGTCAGTCTATCATGTGACGAGCGGAGCTGCAGAGACTTTGAAGAGGTCTCGACGTCCTCCAGGCCGCCGTATCCTATGGCGAAACAACCGGAATGCAGACTCTCCGAGATGTAGCGATACATGGGCAACAAACATCCTTTACGTAATAGACCCATATATTAAAGAAGATCGGACACCGAGTGAACCGGCACGGCCACGATTTCGCCTCATATCTGGAGCAAATTTACAATTCAAATAAAAGGGGACCCAGACTCAAATCTTCATTTAAAAAGGCTTTTAAGAAATGTTAATGCTTGTTTTTTATTGTTTTGAGTCTCTTTATAAGCTGGATTTTACCAGAGATCATTGATATTAACATGCAACTAAATAATTTATTTTTAGATTATCTTCTTTGTATGTCGCCAGTCTGGATTCGGTGTAGTATTTACATCTTTCTAGAAAAAACGAAAATTGACGCCCCTTAAATAAATACTTTTGAAATATACGAACATTATATTTTATTTAAAAGAAAAGAATATCCTGGAAAAACTAAACGTACCTACCTGATACTAACTATGCTAAAATTGCAAAGGAACTTTTTCTTAATTTTATTTTTTCAAATTTATTCGTTATCTCCTGAAAATGTATTATAATTTCAGGCATTCGTTTCCCAGTGCATATTTTTATTTCAATATCATTTGAATAAGATCTATTCAATGAAACATATCTGATTAGAAGAATAATTTGCTTTACCTTATCAATACTAGGAGTGCTAAAATTATGGAATAGTATTTGCGTTTTATAGCCAAAATGTCGCCTCCGGCAAATGATTTGAGTTAGTGCACAAAGTAATTTTCTTAAGTCTGTAGAGACTTTGTTTTAAAAATAAAGTTTTTCCACGATAGTAAACAAAATAAACAGTTATATATTACACACTACATCGAGAAAAGTATTGTTCGAGATTTTCTATTAGAAATTAATCAAAATAGATAGATTGATAGTTCTAAATATGGATATACATGTCTTGTAAAGGAAGTACATGTACTACATGTGTGTGCATACACGCATACATAATAAGTTAATATTTAGTACTGCACAAATAGTTATCGAATAAGCCAACTACACACGTCACGTTTAATTATAGCGTTATACCAATGCGTTAAGAGGTTTCTGAAGAAACGAGTAATAATTGTAGTGTCATATTGTCAATTAAAAATGATACGCAACTAAACATCAAGCGTGTACTTAAATGCAAATATGATGGTTTAGCTCTGTAAATTCCGCGTGGTGCATCGGGGACCAGATGGTTAATGGACTTCGCAAATAATTCACGGGACATGCGAAACCTTTTTAAAGTTTTCTGTTTGAGTTTGGGTTATATGTGGCTTGGGCAGAGAATGTGTGGTGTTGGCCCGATGTTTGCGCGCTACATCATCTCTGTGCGCATAATGAATCGGTGGATTTACGACGGCCGGATTTGCATTTCGCATTTACACTACCATTAAGAGTGATTGTTACAGCACCTTAAATAATTTACCGGGCTTGTAGCGCATCTTCCTTTTTGCCGAATAAGCCAGACCACAAAGTAATTTATTTTTTGCGCGTCGGTTTTTCGGGACACCTGGCGGTTATGGCGAAGAATCGCCGGATGGCGCATCTCATCTGTGACCAGTTAAGACCCAATATAGTGGTTTACTATCATTATATGTATGATAAGATGTGCTTTCTTTGTATATTTTATGTAAAACTTTCTGATACTAATTCGTACTTGAAAACAAGCAACTAATTGAGAAAGCTAACAAGAGAGGGAAAAATATGTATGTATATATGTTGCAATAAATATATGTTACAATAAATAAAGCATTTAAAGTTCAGCTTAAGATAAGGTTTAGCAGGTAAAAAGGAGAAATGATAGTATAGATGCATATTTCAAAACTTCAAAATCACACTAGAAAAAAAAAGACAAAAAGGAAAAGAAAAATCAAGTTAATTTTAATGTGTGTTGTGACTACTTCTAATTATGAGATTAAATGATTATTTTGATGAAAATTTGTATATCTATTGTATTGTACGCTCGCCACCAACAAGAAAAGAGATAAAAAGGAAAATATCATTTAAAAAAATTATGACTAGTAATAATGATACTTTGTTGTAATTGAGATAAAGTCCTGAAAACATTTTTTAATATCAGACCTTCAACCTATTAAACGGAAACAAATATGATATTCGAAGAAAACATATTATGTATAATACGTTGGTATACCTACGTATATTAAGAACTCTATGGAGAGTTGTAAAACAAAATTTGGGCAATACCATAGTTCAATTTTATATTTTTGATTTTGTAGTTTGTCAATACATAGTAGAACGCGGAAGCTTTTCTGTGCAACACATTTTTGAACCCATTGCATCATGTCCTAACAAATAGACACACGCGTATGCTCAAAGGAATTTCGCCCCCATAAGTCGCGAGTTAGAAAAAAAACGTGACCTTAGTCTAAGACCACAATTATAATAATATCCCGAGATAAATCATCGGGCAGTACGCACGAGTTATTAATCGTAACGTTTGTTTTCTCCCAATTGATACCCGATGTAATTGGAATTGACGGTATAACTACCTACAATGGCGTGTTGGCAGCCCACATGGTTAAATCAATAGTAATACAGATTCCAAGCCCACGTTTTGTCGCCTTTTGAATGTGCATGAACGACAGACGATAAAAACCCTGTTTGCGATTCCGATATGGTATGTTAAAGCTATTAACATCGAGCTGGACTCCCATTGTTGCCATAGGTCGAGGCTTAATAGAAGCTATTGTCTTAATCTTCCAGACCATTGGTCATACGCATTGTCTTCGGAGGTAAAACTCCCCGAGAGCCAAGGAACGTCATTTAGAGCCGATCTAACAATCCTATCACATATTGCGTTAGTACTTTATTGTTAATCCAACAATGCACAATCCCTCACCTAAGGAATTATTGTTTTATCTTAATAACTAGGTATACCTATAATAGTAGGTATGAGATATTAAATAATGAAAAGGTTCCTACGTACTGCCAGCTAAGGTATGTCACTTTAATAGTATTACTTACATATCAACCACGGGAGGATTTTTACACCGATAACACTTTATTTCTATTGCCAGTTCGTTCACCTTAATAATAGTGGACATGAATTTGATAATTATTATTTTTTAATGAACTAAAATCACTAATTTAGTGTTATTCAATTTAATATATGATTTTTTATACTTATTAAAACAATACTACATAAAGTGTAATACTAGAGATTTATGTTCAGTTATTATTTTATTTGTTTAAACATATTAAATTCTTATGATACACGTCACTGTTTGTTCCAACTGTGCGATCATATGTTTCCTACGACGATGGAAATATTAAAAGTTTACGTGATAGGAATAAAAACCATCTTTAAAAGTCAGCAGATGACAGGTTTTATTGCAATAACGAAAAGTGTACGGGTACAATTACATGAATTATGTTAAGCTCAACATTTTAATGTTCTGACTTGATTAGTAACATGTCTG
This sequence comes from Quadriops clusia, assembly GCA_033557875.1. Taxonomy (NCBI): domain Eukaryota; kingdom Metazoa; phylum Arthropoda; class Insecta; order Coleoptera; family Hydrophilidae; genus Quadriops; species Quadriops clusia. Next base: position 10,714 of record JAWQRP010003950.1, read on the forward strand.
ATACTGGTGTAAAAAGTGTATTCATTTATATAATTCTTAATAAATATTTATGTAATAATTAAGTAGGTGATTACATTTTTAATATTCATAGCGTTGCATTTTATCACGTGTCTCCGCCGGTTTTTTGGGATTAAAAATAAAAATACAGTTTAAAAATTAAATACCAAAGTTTTTTTTATCATTATTATGTACCTATTACATCTTTAATTATACCTCATCTATTTCCAACTACATTATATGCTATAACATTACAAATCCTATTTAGTTTACATTATCTTTTGACCAATAATGAATTGCGCTTATTAATGGTATGAATTATTTTATTACTTATAATCAACAACACGATTATTGACAGCTTAAAGGAATTTATTCTATGACCGCATTCGTTCCCGTGACGAATTTTATTAATCCGTTCATTTTAATTGATAGGTAATTATGATAGGTATATTAAGCTGGCGTAGTATTACATTAAAACTATTTAGTTAAAGTTATTAAAACTATTTAACGAATAATGAGGAGATGACATCAATTCAATTTTGTTCCAATAAAGAATTTAATATTAATTGTATCCTACATTAATTACATTTGCATAGACTAAAGGTATTAATTCATGAAATTAAATTGAATAACATCATTATGTGTTTTAATATCACCAAGTACCTAATTTTGATTTATTCTAAATGGCAGATATCCATGTGCGCCTCCGCCAATTGCGCACAATTCATAACCATACAATCATGAACGAAAGGTATTATTTCTCCACTTCGTGTGTGCACAGAGAAAATAACATACATATACAGGAATGCCAAGCAGTAATTATCCTTGCTATATGGATATTTATTATCACCTTATTTACAGTACATTAGAAAAAGTCTTACCTTACACACGATTTATTTCATGGTCAGGGTTCGGTGTTACTGCATTCATGGTTTCGTATTAAATTAACGTGCAGCTGAATTTTATTGCGTTTTTTACGACCGCTTAACGCAAATTGAAAACGTTATTGTTCTTGCGCTATTAGGTACATGTTATCGTTTGGTTTTTAAAAATGACGCATTCTACTATATAAGAAAATTAAACCAACTTTGGTACCTTTTGTTCCCAACTTTCGAAATTTATGTTGCATATATTTCTACAGGGTAAACAAAAATTTAATGGACTGAGAATAAATAAATACAGTAGATTTTTTTTAATGTTATTTTGTTTCTTGACCTCTTTCTATTTTGTTATCTTCTTTTTTCTTCCTGGGTTTCTTAGGCCTGTTTAAATTAAAATGCTTTCCTGTTTCAATTCATTTATTTTTCCATGACGTTTCGCCTATATATTTAGGCTTCTTCTGATGGTTTCTTCTGAAATATTCCCTTCTATTTTCTGTTTTCTTCTAACTCTTAACTTCGTCAAATTTATTACTTCCACAACAACTAATTTACATAAATACAGTAGAACCCCTCTAATCCGACCTCGGTTGGTCCGACCCTCTGGTTAGTCCGACCAGGGTAGGTCCCGACTAGTTTCTGATTCTCTAGCAATTGTTTACCTATATTTTTATTTATTTTGCTGTACATACGTATGTGCGTAGTCTCAGTTAGCCGTAATCCACTAGATAGTACGTATATTATTCGTTTATTAGTTACGTAAACATTTTCTGTATTATTGATTTCAACACTGTTGTAGTTTTTACATTAAAAATGTCAGGAGCAAAACGTAAACACGTTAGTATTTCTTTAAATGAAAAATTAAAAGTGCTAGAGAGATTGGATAAGGGGGAATCACTCCAAAAAATTGCTAAGGAACTAAATGTGGGAGTTACTACAATAAAGGACTGGAGGAAAAATAGAAAAAACAT
>JAWQRP010003951.1:0-12557 GCA_033557875.1 Quadriops clusia
GTTATCAAATGAAACCGACAAGCCACGCGAATCTAGCGCCACGTGGTGTCCTCTGTGTGCGGAAAGCCCAAACTACGTTTAAAACGTTGTTAAAAATTTGTATTTTGTATTTGAACACATTACTTTTACTTTAAATGGCTTTTATTTTTAACTTAAAAGTACGTCCTTTAATATTAAGGAAAAGTTGCATTTTATATATTCAAATGTATTTTCATTTAAATATATGATATCGTATTTAATTTAAATACAAAAGTTTTTAATCTTAATCGAAAACCTACTTTTTAATTTCAAAACATTTTTTTTATTTTAAAAATATCTATTTCTTTGTGTGTACTAATCGCTAGAACTGGGGAAGTGCTTAATTAGAATCACTCATTTCAGCCTATAAATTACTCTGCAACTTAATACACCTCCATAAATCACTACAGGATTTTGTGTTATTTCCCGGAAAGAACTCAGTTTTGTCCGAAAGTACCTATATAATCCAATATGAACGTTTAATTAATGAGGTCGAAATAATGATGTAAAATGATGAAATAACTGCAACGGAACTATAATTTCGTTAATAAATTCGAAATTAAACATAGTTCGGCATCTATATAAATAACAATTAATGTGCACTACATTAATTATGAAAATTATTCTTGGAAAACATCTAGGGCGTAATTTAGTTGTTTAATTGCAATTAAAATTTTGTTAGCTTCACCATTAATTGATGTATTATAAATAGAAGGACCGGAAAATATAATAGGCAGTTTTTATATACAGGGTGTTCGGATTGAAATGTTTCATAAAAAATCCGGCGGTCTTTGATCTTCAAAGAAGCGGCAAAGATGCGACAAAGAAGCCGCAGTTTTTATGAAACATTTCAAAAAGAACACGTGGTATATATATCAAACAAACAATTGTTCCAATATAAACTTACTCCAATATAAACTTAGGATAAACTTACAATCATCATTCATATAAATGGGATTTTTCCCAGATAGAACTACAGGACAATGAAACAATGTAGTTCGATCAATACTGGTTTAAAATACCAGCAAACAAAAAATTCATTACGGGAATCACAGTTCTTTGTTGGAAATGTGTCGCTAACTGACCGTTTCCGCGCGAAGCGAAATTTAATTGAAATCTGTAACCGTGACTCCCGCACCGCCTGTGATAATAATAGATCGATTTATTGGTCGATTGAAGTGGTCTCAAAATGGTTCTGCACATTCATTTGTTAAGGTTGAGTTGTGAAAATGACATGGATTATTTGTTAGTAACTGATTGGATGAGTTATTGATGTTGAAATCTTACTATTGAAGTAAATTACATACTGACTTTTTACATCCAAAATAGAATTCAATTAAAATGGACAGGATATAAAGTTGAAAAATGTTTTAACGTGTTCCATATTAATTTGAAATTAAAATTTTTGGAGTTGCAGGTTTGAAAGAGCTTTAAATAAAACAAAATTACCCTTGATTTGCCACTTATGAGATGTTATTACAAAATCTTTTTACTGAATAAGTCATTGCAGTGTAAAACCGTGCATTATCTAAATTGGCTTATGATACAAACGATGGCACTTGTTATTCTCAAGTTTTCGTGGGCGAATGCCATTTAACCTTTGTGTTTCTTTTGTCTGGGAGTCTACTGGAACTGAAGGTTTGTTGGTAAAACACTTCGGCTTAAAATCGATTCATCGAAGAAACTGGAGTTGTCGGCTTTCTCATTTCTAACAGCTGATTTATGGGGTTGTTTTTCGCGACAAATACTGCTTGGATAAAGTTATGTGAAAAACTTTGTATATAATGGCATTTTTTAATAGTTTAATGCAGTATATGCAACTGCGAATACACATAAATTCAATATTTATAATTGCTTTTCTCGGCAGGCGTCTTAAAGTAATAACTGAATGAAATTTTATGGCTGCAAAACATATCTTGCACCAACAAATAACTGTAACATTTACATTCAGTGGGTTTAAAGAAAAATAAATAATCTTCCGTCTGGAGAAAAATTAAGTTACTAACATATTTATGTTCCCGAGAGGAGAGTAAGCGCTGCGTATAAATTTGCAAGTATTGATTTCAGCCTCAGTCATTTTATGGGAAACCGAATGTAAAAAGTAGGTATCTTACTCGAACTTGAAATATTTGATAGAAACGTCCTGTTGTAGTTTTCTACGGCATCGCTCTACGTTCCTTCGCAAGGCTCTAACCGGAAGATTTATTGCGTAAATTATCCCCAGCATCTTTGCACCAAGGAGTATTCCGCTTCAGCACTTCTCCCGCATTCTCTTCATATTTAATTATCTTCTTTTAGCTTTTTAAGCCCCTTTCGTCATATTTTTTACGATCTACCACACCTAAGGGTGGTAGTGTTGTGGAATATAAGATAACTCCGTGAAAATGCTTCCATCGAATCAGCAGATGAAATTTCATTACAGCACTCTAGAAAATACATTTTAATATTTCTGCTCTTAGCAATTATAAAATAATAGATATACTATACAAAGATATTTTAAGGGGTGTGATCCTTGAGCTTAATTATAATCGTATATTGTTGGTGAAAAGTTTTCCATGATAAGTAACGTTACCTACTTATCTAGTAAGTAATAAAACTTTGATCGCTTTATGACGCTTATTTAAACTAATATATCATGTAGCGCAAAAAAATTATATATTCTAAAAGTATGCTCTTGTTCAACGCTTCGTAAGAGAAATCTCCGTAATAAAACTTCAGGGAAGTTTTAAAAACAAAAATTATCCACTCGTCTCGTTAAGACTGTAATGTGATTTAAAACTGTAGAGTCGGTATAATGGCAAGATTTCAAATTAACAAAATGGCAAAAAGTTTGTTTAGGACTTTAAAGAAATATTAATGTGAAATGTTTTGTGTTTGAAACTAAAGCAAGTGAACAGGAATTATTGGAAATTCGATAGAGAGTGACTACTTAAAATAATCGGAACGCAATAGAGCAGCCGCACAAAGAGTAGATGAACCGCGTGCAGAAACCAGCGATCTGGAATTTCTCCATCTTAAAAAAGTAACTATTACTTCGATCCCATATAACTTGAGAGGGTGCAATGCTGTAACCTTGTTCTAGCCCTCATCTAATCAGAGTGGCTAATCAATCAGCCAGCCAATCTAATAGCGCAATGCTTTTCTGTCTTAAGTAGTTTGTTCATGAAGGTTGGCAATTTGTAAATTCGCCGCTTTAATTACAAAAACAAATTGCTGGTGAATTTCGTGCAAGTACTTCTCAATAAATGTATTAAGTTAGTTCGTTAGCTTACATATATTTAATGTTACATCTAATGGCATATGGATTGTTGCGCATTAAAAAGTAATCAATAAATATTAACAGCAACTGCAACGATTGAAATTTATCATCGGATTGAGGTTAAACATTTTCAATTCGAATAATTCCATTAATCAATGGATTATAGCATTTACGTGCGAAAAATGTAATAAGTATATTTGAAATAAAGCTTGTTTGTTCTACAATAACGCCTTCTTCCATGTTCGTGTCATATACTTCACTTGCAGTATTAATATTGGCATATCGCCTGCTTTATGGTATATTTGATTAAAAGATTTTTTCTGCGGAGTTCCTTTAAAATATGTTTATTTCGCTTTACTGCTTATGACAATGTATGTATTTTAGCGGGACGAATTATTGAGAAGTATGTGGTTGAACGATAAATAAATCAAATTAAATAAAATAGGCAAAAATTTTATATGTACAATTTTAAATTAAAAACAAAGCCGCACGATATTATCGTTCAACCCGTTGGAAATACTGTATCCTATGAACATTGATTAAATGTCGCCCTTTAATTTGGGACAATTAGCAAATAATTATGTTTGCGAAGCGTTTCTCAAACAAAATTTAAATCAATAAATATATTAGGACGAAAATCAATGATTAAGGGTTGAAATGCCCTGATTTAGAAAATTAAGCAAGGTTCCTATTCCACTTAGGTATGTATGGAAACAGAAACAATTAAGGATATACGATTATTCTTGTTTTATTGTCAACATATTTAACACCCATTCATTATTCAGCGATAGCTAATGCATAAGAATTTCGAATATTGCATTCGCTTGTAAAATTGTGATTTTAAAACGATCTAGCCCCTTTTTTTTAGGAAATAAGAAGTGCAGTCTCTGCTTTGAATTGAAAAACGTAAATTACCATTCTTTTTTTGATTCCCTTTTTCAAGTCTCGTATCTAGGACGGTTGATTTTAAATTTCCGTTATTTACATACAATTGTCTGCGTTCGCCAAAGTTCAACTAAATAATCAATACCCATTTATTAATTAATGTTTCGTTAGGATCTTTTTCATTTATACACGTACAGCGTACATTAATGGACCATTAATTATAATTATTAATATTGGGGATGTGTAAGTAGTGATTATGTAAAGGGTGATTACAAAATTTCGTTTAACCACATTTAGAAAATTAAATTAGACGATACGAGTAAAGTAACTACGCATAAGAATATATAATAGCAATTTAGGTAGGTACAACAATGGTTTTTACATTTTAAATACATGTTAATACATTTTGACTATTTTTAAAACAAAAAAAACACCTCCCTTTGTTTAAATTTTGTAGTGTCAGGCAAAATTTATCCACTAATTTTGTAATGTGCATAACAAAATTAGTTGTCCATTAAAGCCATCCATGTTAACGAATTGGCTTCCCATAAATACGTGTATATGATATAACGTAGGAATATCGATATTTATTTAGTTTAATCGTCAGTTAATTTAGCAAAATGTGTAGCGGTTTTATGAAAAATTTAATATGAATTTCATCAACTAGTATAATTACTTTTCAGTCTCGGTGAATTATTTTTTTCCTATTTTATCAACTAGTTGTGTTCATATGTTAATTTTAAAGCCGACTATTTATTCAACATAAAAGGAGCGGATTTTTTTAATTTATAAGTTCAAGTAATTGACTGTGAAAGAATGGAGTTTAACCTTACAAATTCGGTAAATACGATTAAAAGGACTTTCAGCCCTCGATTTAATTAAATTGAAAGTTATGGATTGTCCAAATTTAATGGGAATCCCTTTTGCGGTCATTCGAAAGTTCACCTCTCATGTAAATTTCTCCTCAATTATAACTAGGCAAAATTTCCACGGCCATATTGTTCGCAACCTAATTACACTAAGCGCTTCCTTTGACTATAGCATATGCCATATGTACTCTCAAAAGGGTGTGAGTGTCACATATGTGAAGCTTTCATTTTAAATATTTGGATATAAATGAGGAAAAGTTATTGGAGGGTTGTTCTCTCTGACAGATAAATAAACAGCTGAGAAATTAGAAAGTTATTATATGTGTAGGTTATTATTTGCCTCACTTCAATAGGAGCTTAATTAAACATGGTCCATTTACATTTAAATTAACATTTTTTCAACATTGCTGTTGAAAATCCGCAAGTTCTTTTTGCAAATTCTGACTGTAATTCTTCCAACATTAAGTAACATATGAAGGAGAAAATCAATACTTCTTAGGCAGCTTGCTTTTGCCAGTCCCGCACCTGGTGCATGTTTACAAGACTTCCGAATTGAAATTTCCAAACCAATTCTTAATAACTTGATTTGAAAGCGTAAAACCGGTCAATGTTTGGGATAAATCTATATAAAGTTTGAGGCAAAAACTTTAGTTCAGGTTTCCGTTAGAATCCTACAAAAGTTGTATATTTTCCAAACGTTGCAACATAGAAAAGAATAATTCGCAAAAAGATAAGTAAACAAACTATGTCGTATAGTTGTAAAATATTTAAATTTTGTCTTCTTTTGAATGATTTTAATTCAAGGTGTAAACTGCGAAACAACTCTGATGGTCGGACAAAATCAATAGTTCGTCGTGACGGAAATTAGAACTCGTTGTTTTCAAACGAGACATTAATTCGCATGCCATTTCAAAAAATAGCGAGAAACAAGATATTTTATGCAGCAGCTGCTTTCGGATACTTTAAATTACTCATGGTCCCTTTCACCATACATCAAGTGCCTTAGATTGTCTGCACAAGCAACGACAAGTTAGGTCAGATTTTACCTCAGTTAAGAACCCTGTTATATAAAGAATGCCAGGAAATACATTTCGAGAAATAGTTTAGAAGATATTTTTATTCTTAAATATCGAATAGGAATAGGGTAGTAATATGCAAAAATTTCTTGAAATTATTTAAGATATGGCCATCATTCTTGGAAACCAGTTGAATATTTGTCCAAAAATATCCGAATATATTGCAATTGATATGAAATCTCTTATTTGGATAGGGAACCGTATATTTTTACCTTTATTCATATCCTATTCGCTAAAAACCAAACTGTAAATTTACATGTAGGATATGATGAAATATATGCACTGCGCGTACATGGAATTTTGTGTAAAAATGTCATTAACGAAAATTTGTCTGTGGAAACCACTTCAGATTCTGAATTTTCCGAGGAAAATGTAGAGTAAAAACGGATCGCTCTTATTTACTTACTTGCATAAACATTACATAATTTTTTGACAGTGTGTTTAATTTGTCAAAAAGGCCACAGAAGAAGCCTATACCTAGGCAAGCACTGTGCGCCGTTAAATAAATAAGTAAAAAAAATAGAAAAAAACCTTGTATACAAATGTCTGAAAGACATTGCAAAATCATAAATGCAAAAATATACACAAAAATATACAGCATATGCAGTTAATAGCTTTTTAAGTTTCGCGGGCTGGTATGCAAATTAAGTAAAATGTCCCAAGACCGCACTCAAAAGCAGAAAAAATATAATGCAATTTGTAGAGTTTTGCATGAGCTTCAAAATTAATTTTGTTTGAAAACGGTGTCTTGAGATATATTTTTTATAATTCTAAACAAACGTTGGTTTTCATTATTAAACGGCTATTTCCATAAACGAAAGAAAACAACAACAACACCTGTCATTATTTTGACGCAATTTTGGAAATCATTTCCCAAAAGTACACTTTAAATCACCAAGTAAAAAGAAAATGGCTACATGCACAAATAGTGACTAGTTATTTCCTAACAAGAAGTGATGAAATCGAGTAAAATCAAGTTAATAAAATTCGTTACTTTCAACAGGTAATATGTTGGGTTTAAACGTAAAACAAGTTACTAATTATGCGTCAGTTAATTAGATTGGACTTGCCTTCTTGCAATTTATTGACATTCACTTTTGAGAATTAAGTAGTCAGTTTATTGAAATAACGCACTGTGCGCCGGTGGCTTATGGTGATGAAGTAAAATACATAATCACGGTGGGAATTCCATGGAATATTTCTTTATTTTACATATTATTAAGCATTTCTGCGTTAAATTACATTTCCCATGTAAATTGGCATATGTGCAAATGTAATTTAAAAATTACTCGTGTGGATAGGTAAAATTAACTAATTAATTTTACATGTCCTATAATGCAAAATTCCATTACCGTTTTTAGAGTGTTCATCAACAATAGCCTGTTTAACAGTTAATTTAATTAGCCTAAAGAGAACTCAGTTCATATAAGACCAGTAAAATTTCAAGAAATAAAGGACATTGGGAACATAATTTTTAGACCAGTTTTTATCAGATGAGAGATGCTTATATATTTTACCAGAAGTTGAATACTTCCTGGATAAACAACAGGCATTATTAAAAAAGGAAAATATCGAGTGGTATCAGATTATGATACACCCCTATAGTTTTTTTTGTTTTTAGAGATATGTCAATGATTTTTGTTTTCAATTTATCGTACGCTAAAAACGGATGATTTGAACTATACAGCACTTATATGCCACTTCCGGTGAAACCGGATAAAAAAATCTCTTGTATAAATAGGAAAACTCAACTTTTTTGTTGATATCTTAATCTCCATGTTATTCCGAATACAATAATATCACCTACCAAATTAATTTACATGTGTCTGAAAAATATTTTTGACCGATGTTGTTCACATCTATAATTAATTGACTACAAGTAAGTGCATAGATTTGATTATCTAAAATAGTTTAACGTCGTTTTGTCAATTTTATTAATTGGCCTTCAGTCACTAACCTCACTTGAGGTTTTAAACCAATGTATTCAGTTGCGAAGGAATGTTAATATATCGGAAATGTAATGTTTTCTAGAGGCCTGATGATGTCTAAATAGACGAAACCGGTCGCCTTCCGTACGAAAATAAAAAACCCTGTCAGGAACAGTGCTTTTATTTATACAAATCATACAATAATATCATTTGTCAATTTTGGAAATGTCTGTAATTTTTTCAAATTTTATTTTTTAACATACTAACTTCAAAATCAGTTTAATCTGTGCATATACATTCTAGTTATTGGTATAAATTGACAATAATAGTGGATCTTAGATTCTTGATTTAAATATTCTTTTTTAGATAAAAAAGGGAATAAATTGATATCATCGCCAAAAATTAGCTGATTCAAAAAATAATGCATTTTCCTTTTTCTATTTCAACAAATATCGATTTTTACTTTCTCATATATGCAGTATGCATATATAGAAAAAGTATAGTGACCATCCGAAAAAATTTTTTTGAGATTTTGATGAATCGCGATGTTTTAAGTGTCCCTGAATCGATATTGATACATGGTAAATAGGCAAAAATTCAAAGTAGTTTAGGATTAGGCCACCAAATCAGAGGTGCTCTTATAAGAGTCTTTAAGGTAAAACTTAAATCAGTATTCCTACACTAAAAGAAACGAGTGAAAAGTATTTACTCTTGACAACACATTACTTTTAATACAAAAATTTTATTCTTAATCTTAAAATAATGCGTGTAAAATCAAAAGACTAAGCAAAAATGTACTTTCAATCATTACTTAAAACTAAAATAAAAGCCTTTTAAACAAAAAGTAATGTTTTCAAAAACAAAATGCACTAAGCGGAACTACATATGTCTATTTTCAATTACATTTAAATGAGTTTAATTAAATATATACCAATGTATGCATTGTACCAATGTATACATTGGTAGATTTTGTTGTAAAAATCATGCCCAGACCCTCAACTTTCCTTCTCCTTATATTTTTATTTGAGGATAGCTTGAACCTGGCAATAAAGGTGAGTACTTTTGAATAATGCCATTTCTTTAAAAATGATAGATTTTTTAATTGAAAAAGATTTCTTTACATTTAAGATTAATCATATTTAAAACGTTAGTATTTTACTTTCCTTTTAAAAGTAAGTTAGTTTTATATCAAAAACTTACTACTCTTATTTTACTTTTAATTCAAAAGCAAAATAACTAACAAAAGTCCTTGTGTTTTCATTTTTAAAGAGTCATCGTTCAGCGACAAATCAAGAGTAAAATCTTTAAGATTTACGTGCAATTTATTAGATTTCAAATCACTTTTTCTTTCAGTGTAGAAACCTCTTACAGCCAGTTCAGTTGCCATTCTGATTTGTCAAATAGGAAAAGAATTGGGCACGCTATAGGCTGGAAGTTACAATGTTAATTCAAAATCTGGAATAATAATGACATCAAAGTGCAATAATACACTTTGACATTGGTTACCCAACCGCTTTGGTGTTGGCGCGTGCTTGGTTCACTCGAGTGTAATTCATGCGGTTAGCGCAAAATTCAAAGGGAGAATTGAACGTTAAAACGCTCCTCGTGTGAATATCGAATCTAGCGTTATTTTGGCTTTTATTATATAGGCAAGATGATATTATATAGAGATGATAATACTTAAATACATACATTGCATTAGCCTGTCAGTGATATTCGTTTGCGTTGTACTTTTATTTTTAATTTTTTTCTATTGTTTGTCATGTTTAAAGGTAGATAATATTGGTATCATTTTGTTCGTAGAAAAGCTGTGCATATAATTAACTTGGTGCACCAGGAGATTTCTATTTTTTAAAACATCGATAATTGTTGAAATGAAAAAGGAAAATGCATTATTTTTTGAATCAGCTAATTTTTGGCGATGATATCAATTTATATCAATAAATGAAACTTATAAGCACAGTTTAAACCGATTTTGAAGTTCCTATGTTAAAAAATAAAATTAAAAAAATGTCAAAGTGACATTTTCAAAATTCATAAATGACATGCCATTGTATTAGGAATAACGTGGAGATTAAGAATATTAACAAAAAAGTTGAGTTTCCTTATTTAAATAACCGATTTTTTGTCACATTCGGTCAAACCGTCCAATTTTCGTTGCTGGCAAATCGTTTTTATCACCCAGCGATTTTTTCAAGTTTGTAAAAAGAAAATAGTCCGAGGAGGCTAAATCTGACGAATATGGTGCATGAGTAAGCAAGTGGAACAATAACTCTGATAATTATTGGTAAAAAACACAATTCCTAACTGGGTTTTTTTAATTTTAAGTCTTTACCTTGAACTTGATGGGATTACATATATCATGATCTGCATACATTCATAACAATTTCACATGACGAGCGTCTGATGAAGTGCGATGTGTTTGCACGAAACCGGTAGCGCATAAAAAATTAAGCGGAAACTGTGAGTATTTTCTTTTATTTTATTTTTTTAATCTTGGGTATTTAGAGGCCTTATAAATTAACTTTTTTGTTTTCAAAATATTTATTTCGACGTTTCGCCTTTATTATTAAGGCATCATCAGGATACAAAACTTATTAATAACAAAATTAAAAACTTAAAATAAATTATAAGTACATCAAAACGGGAAATAATAATAGACATTAAACATGAAACATGAAAGTAACAATCCATTATGATATGTAATATTTTCTTTTTATAAATAAATGTAATGCGTGTAATAATAATAGTAAAATACATGAAGTTAATTTTGAAATAATATGTCACATGTTTTGTTTATGTTACATAAGTTTCTTTTAAAATTTATCGAATTATTGTCTTTTTTAATAAAAATTGATTCGCATATTCTTCTTTTAAAATAGTTGGATTCACTTTTTAAAATTTTTACGTTGTAATAGTCAAAAGAATGTTTTTTAGTTATACAATGTTCACTTAAAGTAGTACAATCATCTAGATTACTTTTCTTACAAGTATTTTTGTGTTGTTTCATTCTATTTTCTAAATATTGCTTTGTTTCACCTACATATGTACCTTTACATTGTAAACATTTAACTTGGTATATTAAATTAGATAGTTCGTTTTTGTTATTTTTATCTTTAATTTGTGTGAAAAAATTTTTTGTTGTGTTCTGATTAATACTAACAACTTTAATATTGTATTTTTTAATTTTTGGTTTATATATGATGTAATTAATTTTTACGAGAAAACATTTTATTATATATTTTAAGTAATATTCTTGTTTCAATAAATGTGTATGAATTGTTTTAGGACTTTCAGAAGAATTTGTTTTATATTTTTTACGTTGTCATTTCGTTCTGAATGGTAGTTAACCATGTAATTTTATTTAACGCTCTTTATACAATTACATTGCATATGTAGTATTCGATATGTGTTTCCATTTCGAGTAAAACGGCATATTTCTAAATTAGGAATAATTATTCAAACCGCGTTTTAACTTTTTCACGCTCAGTGCTAAATGAGGAACAAAATTACAGTATCTGTTGAATTTAGTTGATTTTAAAATATTTCTCTTTATTGTAGCACATAAATGTACAATATTAGTATGGATATGTTCATTCAATTTTATATAAAACATATGCTAGAGCTCCTGTTACTAAACTTAAAAAAACTAATTTACATAATATATTATATTTGTATATAAATTATAAGATACTTGCTAATATTTTGTAGACTATTACATGTTTCAGCCCACTCTAGGGCCATCATCAGGTAGGAAATGAATTAAAATTTTTGAGATCCAAATGTCTCAAATATCAGCTTGCTGGGTTTAATACTTATTTATAATTTGTCATTATGGCTGACAACCCAATAAAATATGGAACATCTGAAGAGACATTTGGATCTCAAGAATTTTAATTCATTACTTACCTGATGATGGCCCTAGAGTGGGCTGAAACATGTAGTAGTCTACAAAATATTAGCAAGTATCTTATAATTTATATACAAATATAATATATTAAAAATATCAACTTGCTGGGTTTAATACTTATTTATAATTTACATAAGTTTACATAGGCAAAAAAAATGTTGACTCAGGCTAGTTTTTGACAAAAAATTCATTCAAACGTTAATTGGCACCCTCATATTTTATTTTCAAAACTAGCACGTGCGGTATTATTGTGGCCGCAGCAAGTTGTTGATTAGGTAATGTCAAAATTTTAGAATGCAAATTTTTCACCTACAAACAAATGTATATGCCCTGATAAGCATTACCTCGCATTTCAAATAAAATAATTTGAAAGAGTTAATAAAAAACTGCAAGTCTTCAATAACAACGTTCAAAACGACCGCCATGTGTGTCGTCACAATTAACTTGGTTGATAATTTAGCTCGTTATAAACGTATAGTCAGTAGTAGGGTGCGTCTCACATATGAAGATCCCATGCACGTCATCAATTGTGCGCGGACTGGGTTATGACGCGATGTACCAGTGCCGTAGGCAATATTAAAATAAACGACGGAAATTGAAGTATGTATTGAG
>JAWQRP010003952.1:0-12557 GCA_033557875.1 Quadriops clusia
AAAAAGACAGTAAAAGGAGTGAAGACGTACCAAATATCTAGGACTAAAAAGACAGTAAAAGGAGTGAAGGCGTACCAAATATCTAGGGCTAAAAAGACAGTTAAAGAAGTGAAGACGTACCAAATATCTAGTGGATAAAAGACAGTCGAAGGAGTGAAGACGTACCAAATACCTAGGGCTAAAAAAACAATAAAAGAAGTGAAGACGTACGAAATTTCTAGGGCAAAAAGACAGTTAAAAGAGTGAAGACGTACCCAATATCCAAGGCTAAAAAGACAGTTAAAGGAGTGAAGACGTACCAAATATCTAGGGCTTTAAATAAGACAGTTAAAAGATTGAAGACGTACCAACAATCTAGGACTTTGAAAACAGTTAAATGATTAAAGACTGGCTGAAGATCTAGGACTTCAAAGTCGCTTAACATTTAGCACAATCGCGGTGATATTGAGTAATTGATCCTTTTATCCAAATTTCTGATTATCCGGATCAGGTCTGACAATCAAACATCAATTCTGATAAATGGAGTTCTACTGTAAAAATTCTTCAAAAACGTTATGTGTTATAAACTTAATATATGTACACATAATGTTTTACTTATAAATGTTGTAAGAACATCAAATTTGGATCTTCGTCGAGCTCACAATAACATTACGAAAATAAGTACACGATTAATAATAAAATCACTTTTCTCTGAGTAACGCAATTAAAACTACATACGAGTCATTAGAACATACATATATGTATAGTTGTGCTCACATATAGTAGTTATTTGCGCGATGGCCCTCAGGTTGTTTATGTACATTTCAATAATCGTAAATCGATGGCCACAAAATTTTCCTTTTTCGGCGACCCCACGTCACAACATGTTCCGGTGCAAATTTTCCTTCTTTGACCAGCGAAGCCTACACGATCCGCGCGGACATCGCCAACGCTCCCCGACGTCACATCTCAAATCTCGCTCGTGTTTAATTTGTAATTTAATTGTACCGTAATTACAGGAATCAATACGCATTTTTCAGCTATATTCGTTCGGCGGCGTGGGCGACCCGGTTTTTTGGTCAATTAATTTACTTTAAACGTATACTAATTTATTGTCGACTTAATTAATTTGTATTTATATGGTCAGGCAAACAAAGCAAAACGGCGACGTCCTGTGCCGTTGAAAAATACGAATAAATTAGCACGGCGGAACGCCATTGGCTCGAATTTATTGGTCTGCTGACGATGGGAAACCATTTTGCGCTGCCATTGTTTCCTTTTGTGAAAAAATAATGGTGCCCGATTTGAAATTTGCATTAGTAATTCTTTGGAAATTCGCTTTACTGGCTCTTCGAAGAGACGAATTATTGGCTCTTCGAAAAGTCGCGTTATTACCTTTTCCAAAACTGGCATTATTAGCTCTTCGAAGACTCAGATTATTATTAGCTCTTCGAAGAGTCAGATTATTATTAGCTTTTTGAAGAGTCAGATTATTATTCGCTCTTCCAAAAGGCGCATTATTAACTCTTCGAGGAGTCGCATTATTAGCTCTTTGAAAAATCGCATTATGAACATTTATGTGATGTCCTCCTAAAGCTATAAAACCAAAAGGCCAAAAATTTTATGCGTCCATTGTTTCCCGCCAAATATGTCTTCTCGTGCCTAATTTGGGCATAGGGACATATTTTATACTTCTTTATGTAACTACAAAAGTTTCATACGTCAAGTTCGAATGTTAATAGTTATCAATGCTCTAGGATCTTGGCCTTTAATATTAATAATTATTATCTAACATTTTCGAAAAGCTAATCCTTGAAGCGTATTTAGATTATCTGAAAATAACGCCAAACATGTAGAACATATTTTTATTAAGTACGTGTTTTAAAATAATACTTACCTACCTATTTAAAAACAAAAACTTCTTCTCAAATCCTACGCGTGATGAAAAAACGTTGAAAGTTCATTTTGGAAATAGGTTGGAAAAATACGTAAAGTAAAATATAGGAAAAAATTATTATCCACTGCTGTTGGAAAATTTACGTTGAAGTTTAAAAAGTAATGGCACTAAACTCTAGAGCGTTTTATTAAAACGCAAGCGGATTATGAATTGCGGCTTATCTTTTAATATTGACACCACCAACACGGCCTCCACTTTACGGTTTTCATTTGATAAAGTAGCGGTTTATATGTCTACCCATGCAGTGATTACCTTATTATTAGCGGCGACTAGACTTGTGGTTTGTTTACAAGAACTTTGCGGTTCCATCCGTAATCTAAATTCGTCTCTCAATTTTGGGTAGCTCCGAATAATAATTTCACATTTCGAATTGGTCTCGTGATCAAATTGAGCTTCTACCATTTTCTTATTGTTATTATTAGTATTCTTATTATTAGTATTTTTATTATTAGTATTCTTATTATTAGTATTCTTATTATTAGTATTCTTATTATTAGTATTCTTATTATTAGTATTCTAATTATTTGTATTATTATTATTATTATTATTACAATTATTATTAGTACTACAATTATTATTATTACTACTACTACAATTATTAGTATTATTATTGTTATTATTATTCACATTCGCAATAAAAGTGGGTTTTAAACGTATTAAATAATAAAGCCTGACATGAATAACTAATTAAGCCGGGGAATGAAATATTATGGCCGCAATAAAAATGGCAACATTTTCCGAGGTGGATATACATCAATACAATTATAAAACGATTACGTTGCCACGCCTTTCGATTTTTGTGAGGATTAGAAGGCCTGTACGCAAGACATAATTCTCATCGGGATGTTAATTGCGGTGGAAAGAAATGGTCTTAATAGACGTGCATAATTCTAAGACGGACTTTGAGAAGGTTCGCTGGCAGCCCGACATAGTTAAATGAATGACAGACACGAGGAAGTAACCTACAATTTACAATTTTATATTGCCGTTTAAGCCATTTTAACTACTGTTTGCCTCTTGTCGCTGAATTAATAACGCAAACTGACAAGAATTAAGTAATTTCTTACGCCCACCTCCGCGTGCAATTATTATCCTTTTTAATATCGCCTTTAAAAGGAATAACTTATATAATGATATTATATATTTGTGTAATGGTTTTTGCACCATCTACTTAAGCCTACACGTTAGCTTGCCTGCGCCAACGCTTTTGCTACGTCACAATAACTGCCATAAATTGGCCAATCACTTTTTACAAAGAAATCGAATTTATTAATAAAAATAAACTGGGAACAATTTGGTATGATTACATTCGAAAATTTATCAATGCTTTTGAGTGTGTAGGTAAACATCGCGCAATTTACGCAAATGCAATATAATTAAGTTGGCGAGCGATTTATTCAAGTAGATGTATAATATATTTTACGATAATACAATTTGTAATAATAAAATTTACAATAATAAAATTTACAATAATATAATTTAGGATAATATAATTTGGGATAATACAATTTAGGATAATATAATTTAGTACAATATAATTTAGTACAATATAATTTAGTACAATATAATTTAGTACAATATAATTTAGTACAATATAATTTAGTACAATATAATTTAGTACAATATAATTTAGTACAATATAATTTTGCAATAATATAATTTTACAATAATATAATATTGCAATAATATATTTTTGCAATAATATAATTTCGGATATTATTTAGGCTAATAAAATTTAATACAATATGTAATATAAACATGAAGTCTCAACACGCCACGATGACTAGGTAAAAACAATATGAAATAATATCAATAACTGTTCTATATGTTCGGTGTTTAGGACAGCTTTATTGAAGGCTGTGCCTTTATCGTGTCCTTTCATTAGGTTTCTATATTTAGGAAACGGCTGACCTAAGCATGAAACTCATGAATAATTTCTAGTGTAGCTCACTCGGGTACGTTTCAGGATAATTAGCTGGCGTCATATGCGTTTCCACGTTTAAACAAAGACGGTTTCCCGGAATTTCCCGACACAAGAAATTTTCCGGAAGCGTAGTAACAGGGCTGTATAAGTAGCAGAAGCGTTCAATGGCGAGGGACAATAGGGGTTGTAGGGACGACTTGGTGGGGATGGAGCGGCGACCGACGCCATGCTGCCTAGGAGGGTAGAATCCCATGAATGAAATGACGTCACTACAATCGCGTTTTGTATCTCTCAAGTTCAGGTAGATCCTGGAAATCGATGGGCCTCAATTGCAGATGTAATTTGAGGTAAATGCCTACATAAATATGTTCCTTAAAGGTCGGTGTACGTCAGCGAACCATCGATTTTCACGATGAACATTTTTATTTATATTTATAACGCCGAAGGCATAGTTTGCGATTCGTGTAATCAGTTCGAGCTCCAGCTTTCATTCATAAATGCCCCGGCAAAATGGTGGGGCCTCAAGGTGATGTCCCTTGGGAAGAGAAATCAATAATTGTTGAAACTTTAACAAGTGGCTGAGAATACCTTTCGTACTTCGAGATGATGGTGGCATTTTTCATTAAGTTTAAAAAGTATCGGGGTAGTATTTTTAGCTGGGGTTATCAAATATTTAGAAGTGTTTACGCGGGTTCTTTACGAAAGCTATCCAATTTTGTTGCTATTGTTAGATTTCCAGAATGTATATTTTCTATTTATATATAAGTAGAAATGGTCGTTTTTGTAATGTATTTGATGAATAAGTAGGATTCTAATTGAAAACGTTGTATTAACGTCTAAAATATTTCTATGTGTGATGATGATGTATGGATGCTATTATTGTAATTCGTTACAATAGCATACCTATTTATTTTTAACTGGCTAACGTTTTAGTGTAGTAGCGCGTTTGCGTTTGGGTTTGCTATCCCAACACACGAATTTCCGTTATTGTTCTCGATAATTGTGTAGATGCCATTAACGCGCGAGTAAATATAGATCAGGCAAAAACACATAGAAACGTCAGCAATTCTTCGGGGATGCTGTCATGGACTGGAAGGTTTGCCAAACGATCGGATCGACGATACTAATGCGTTACATAACAGCAAATCGGAACGTCATAGAAGGTGGTTTATTAGTCGCCTGACTCACTGGCGAATCGACGCCAGCTGATGGTGTATTTTCGGCCGTGATTCTGCGATCCGTTGTTATTTTTAAAGAGTGGCAACAGATGTTTTTCAAAAATAGTACATGTTATTATTTTGCTACATGATGCGTGGTCTCGTTATTTATAGCGGGGTGTGCGCCAGTTTCGCCAGAAGCTCTCCTCTTCGTTTCAGTACGTAGCCGTCTCCGCTTGCTCGTTCGCGAAAACTCTCCCGTTTTCGCTGCATCTGCACATTCTTGACGCGTTGCCTTTCGCGATTTCGCGATAATGTGTCTTCTTAATAATTTCCTTGTTGCAGGTAATTCACTAGCGCATGCCTTGGACTGTTTAGATTGTTTAGGGGGTTGAATGTTGGCCCTTGTATATTCGTATTACCACCTGTATTAGTCCTTTTTTAGAACACGTATTAGTATTAAGTACATGTTCTCGTATGATTTGGTATGTAGAATACTATCTATATTATCTAATATTAGAATTATTGTTGGAATGTATGTGGTGTTAAAATGTATGTGATGCCTATGTGATGTTGTATGTAATGTTGTATGTAATGTTGTATGTGATGTTGTATGTAATGTTGTATGTAATGTTGTATGTGATGTTGTATGTAATGTTGTATGTAATGTTGTATGTGATGTTATTTGTGATCTTGAATGTATGTGATGTTGAATGTATGTGGCATTAGCAAAATATTTGTGTTTACCGTTCGCACGGTGGGCTGGTCTCCGGATTTGGCGCGTGGGCCGCGATCCATAATTGTCTTAAAATATTTCAAAAGCGCTGTATTTTATTATGCTAATGTTTAGTTCCAGCACTGGATGTGTTTTGATTTTCGGGGAGAGGCTCCTAATAGGGAAGGTTGCTCCATCGTAAAAATAAAACGATTAGATGTACAGCGCGATTAGCGCGAGGGCCTGCGAAAACATGCCGGCGGGGTCGCAAGCATGCTGCCTTCTTTCGCATCGAGTTTTTGCATGATTATGAATACTAATTTTGCACTAATATTCGAGTTAATTTCATGTTTCGTCTTGGTTGAGAGATGGACTGGGCGCAGAGTTCGCACGTTTTGTTATACATTCGCAAAATATTAAAATACGCACTAGGCGCAACTATTGCTTGCGCGCCTCCGCCAATTGTGCCGCATCATTTAGTAAATTCTGCCTGAAATTCGGAAAATCTGCATCGGAACGAGTTAAATCTTTTCTAACTTTTAGGTTACGTGGAAGAATACCTGAAGAGTATATTTCAGTGTTTAGTGTACTTACTTTACGGTGTGAAATTTTATATGAAAACTTAAATTTCATATGAGAATTTAAATTTCATATGAGAATTTAAATTTCATATGGGAATTTAAATCTCATATGAGAATTTAAATCTCATATGAGAATTTAAATTTCATATGAAAATTTAAATTTCATATGAGAATTTAAATTTCACATGAAAATTTAACTTCCATATGGAAAATTTAACTTTTATATAAAAACTTAATTTTAATTGAATTGAATTATTTTATAAATTAAATAGACAACAAGAATACACCTAATTGCAAGTCATCTAAGAAAACATCCTTTAAATTATTTTAACTCTTTAAATGATTAGGTACTTATACAATGCAGAGAAAATAATACATTCATTTCTAGCTTAGGTATAAAATGTTTCACCAATAGATTTAATTCGTGACCAATGCGATTTCCTTGAAATTTCAACGATTGGCGTTCAATAAAGAAAAATTGTAGAATGCGTATAGTTATAATGGTTCGGATTGGCTTTGTGGAGTTAATGGCTGGAGAAGTGGAGAAGTTGAGGCGGCGCGGCGGCACTCGCAGAAATCGACCGGCAACAATACACACACATACAGTTTGAGTAGATATATCTAGATCTAAGCGCCGTGTTACGTCACGCGACGTCACATTACGTTGTGGAGAGCAGTGGGGCTGCCTATGGAGGGGACTTCCATTCCGATTGGCCGCCACCCCTGATTGCGACTTCCAAATATGGAACAGATGCTCCATTCATAAAAGTAAAGTTGCGCTCGCCTCGCGACCAGTTTCCGAGTGACAGCGAGACGAGGAGGTAGTGCCAGAGCGGCGAACGAGTTACTCTTGAAGCCGCCGTCGCGACCGATCGACCAGTTCGCGTCCGAGGTGGACACCACGTTCACGCTCACGTTCACGCTCACGCTCGCTCTCGTATCCAATTTCAGTCTTGACCGACGCCGCGCCGCCTTGAGGCCCCGGTCTTCGGCGTGCGAACTCTGTGTCTTGTCGTCTCGAATCGAGTGATCCGGGCGTCTTCTCACCCTCGCTGCGACGAGCGGTGACAAGTTCGCCAGTGTAGTGCGTGACAGCGCTACAAGTCCAAGTCCTGCTTCTTCTGTGGTAGGCGGGCCCGCGGCGAGTTTCCCCAACCCGACGGCCACCATGATCATGGACGGCCTGGACACGCTGCCCGCACAGCATCACCATCATCATCACGCCTCCGCCTTCTTGATCACTGAGTCGGCGGCTGCTGCCGCGGCGCATCACTTCAACGTGTTGAGCTTCGACACGTGCCTTTACAAGGGCGCCGGCTCCATCATCGACACCAGCTGCAGCCCCATCCCCGCGGCCACCTGCTCCGTCATCGAAGAACCCGTTCCCTCCGACGCCCAACCTGGGGACCTCAACACCCCCGTCACCACCTCCGGGGACATCCCGTCCTTCTTCGGCCCTTCCACCGTCGTCGAACCGCCTCCGATCACCGGTGAGTACCGCTGCCTCTGCCTCTGCCTCTACTTCGCCGTCGCGACGCCCCCTGCCGCGGTCTCGGCCTGCTTCAGCCCCCGTGACTTAGCCCATGACATCCTCTGAAATAGTCCATGATAACCTCTGAAATAATCCATGACAGCCTCTGAATTAACCAATGACTTAGTCTCTGATTTAATCCATGACTTAGCTTGGTATTCCGAGAGCACATTTACCCTCTGGGCAAGGTTAAAGGTAGGTTCACAATGTAATGTACCTGAGCTATACACTAGGTACATTAGATTGTAAACCTACCTTTAACCTTGCCCAGAGGGCAAATGTGCTTTCGGCATGCCGCCCTGAGTTTCTGAATTAACCCATGATAGCCTCTGAATTAACCCATGACTTAGTCTCTGAATTAACCCATGACTTAGTCTCTGAATTAACCCATGACTTAGTCTCTGAATTAACCCATGATAGCCTCTGAATTAACCCATAATTTAGTCTCTGAATTAGTCTCTGACGCGGTCTTTACTTCAGACCATGATTTAAACTTTGAAGTAGCCTCTGCTATGGTATCTGCTTCAACCCATGACTTGGCCTTTGAATTAGCATCTGTTGTAGTCTCTGGTTTAGCCCCTGCCGCAAACTCTACTTTAGTCAGTGTCTTAGTCTCTGGTGGTACCAATGAAAGGATAACGATAACCGTAGAGACGACGATTGGTCTTCTTGCTAACGCTTCTTCCCAGAACTAACTTGCCAGCTTATCACTTCTAACGAACCGCAAAACTACTCCAAGGGAAGATACAAATGAAAATTCAAGTACCTCAACATCCAAGTGAATACCCAAACAAGCAACCAAATAAATCTTCAAATGAGCATCTAAATGCAGGCCTTAATATACATTCAAATAAGCATTCATATACACATCCAAATAAAAATCTAATAGGTATCCAAATAGACATCCAAATAGACATCCAAATAGACAATTAAATAGACATCCAAATAGGCATCCAAATAGACATCCAAATAGACATCCAAATAGACATCCAAATAGACATCCAAATAGACATCCAAATAGACATCCAAATAGACATCCAAATAGACATCCAAATAGACATCCAAATAGACATCCAAATAGACAATTAAATAGACATCCAAATTGACATCCAAATAGAGAATTAAATAGATATCCAAATAGACAACCACCAAATAGACAACCAAATAAGAATCCAAATAAGCATCTAAATAAGCATTTACATAAGATATACAAATATACATCTAATAAGCATCCAAATACACATTCATATTAACATCCAAATACACATTCATATGAGCATCCAAATATACATTCATATGAGCAATAAATTCACATTCATATGTGCATCCAAATTCACAATCATATTAGCATCCAAATTCACATCCACACTAACATCCAAATCCACATCTAAATAAACATCCATATAACCATCAAAATAAACACCCAAATCAACATTTAAATAGGCGTACGTCGAAATAGATATTCGAATAAACGTTGAAATGAACATTCAAATTCATCTAAATAAAAATGTATTAATACCCTAATAAACATACTAATGAACATTTAAATATACCCAACGTAAACATCCAAAAATAACACTAAACATAAATATTATTATATTATATTATTATTAATTAACTCTTGATTATACCCGTGAATTCTCACCCAGATAAAGCCCAAACAACGAGACACCACAGTTCTACCCATTATTATTTATTATTCAATCTTATTCATTATTTTTTTGTTAACTAAACGCATTTTGTGAAAATCCCTATCCGCAACTAAATAAACAATCCTAGCAAAGATTTTAAATATGTCAATTGGTCATCAGCTTAGTCATTATCCCAGGAAAAACTATCTTAATGTGATATTACAACGGTAGTGAAAAACTAATAATACTAGCGTCAATTTCTTACACATGTATTTATATTTTAAGTTATAATTTATATGTACTTAGCAGAATCATTAAAAATCAAACCAAAAAGGAACAAAGCCTATTGCTAGCTAAAGCGGCAAACAGAAAACGCCTCACGAGCTTTTCCTCTCTGTTATCAAAAGAGCTCCGCGTAACTTGTTGATCAGGGTAGCAGAACTCTTGCGCAGTCTCCCCACACAATAGGGGAGTCCTTCTGAGGACTCGCTATCCATTCATAACTACCCCGGCCGGATTATCAAGGAATGCCCTGGCGAAAATTACCCGGATTGGCACTATATTCCACTATTAATTGAATAATTTTATGAAATTTAAACATACAAAGAGAGAATTAAATAAATAAAAGGAGAATTAAATAAATAAAAGGAGAATTAAAGAAATAAAAGGAAATTAAAGAAATAAAAGGAGAATTAAAGAAATAAAAGGAGAATTAAAGAAATAAAAGGAGAATTAAAGAAATAAAAGGGGAATTAAATAAATAAAAGGAGAATTAAATAAATAAAAGGAGAATTAAAGAAATAAAGGAAGAATTAAATAAATAAAAGGAGAATTAAAGAAATAAAAAAAGAATTAAATAAATAAAAGAATAGTCAAATAAACAAACAGAAACTGAAGTAAATAAGCGAAAAATTAAGTGAGCAAGCAAAAAAAATGATATAAACAAAAGTATAATTGTAATGAGAAATCACTTGTTCGTATCATAAACAAAAATTCACTGCCCCACCGGAAATTTCCCGTATCGCATCCTCCCACACCAAGATAAATTGGTCAGAGCAACTCGGGCAATTAATAAACTCCGACCGCAACTGGCTTCCTGATTTTCGCCGCGGCAAGTCCCCCGAAACTTAAGAAAGGGGGCGCTTTCCACATCGTCTTCGCACCAGCCTCAAACAAATCAGTAACAGGTGTACGGGCATCACCAGAGACGCAGAGGCACACTTTGAGATGAAACACGTCCAAAATCTAAATTTACTCGCGTGCCGAGAAGCCCGAAGCCCGCCCGAGCCTGCGGCCGGAGGTTTGTGGAATCGCAAATGGGATCCCTTCGTCCGATTAAAATAGACGTTGCGTCAGTTTGTTATGTCTGTGCTTAATCGATTTAACAATGCACCTCGAAAATGAGTGGTATATTCGTGTGCATGGTGAGAGATTCTCGGGCATCCCATGCACTCTAACCGTGATTAGAGATGTACGTACAAACGTTGGCTTGTACATGCACAGGCATGTTCAAGAACAGGCATGTACAAGAACAGGCATGTACAAGAACAGGCATGTACAAGAACAGGCATGTACAAGAACAGGCATGTACAAGAACAGGCATGTACAAGTTCAGGTATGTACAAGCACAGGTATGTACAAGCACAGGAATGTACAAGCACAGGTGTGTACAAGCACAGGTATATACAACCGCAACAGGTTCAAACGCAGGCATGTTCAAGCACAACATGTCCAAGCGCAACATGTCCAAGCGCAACATGTCCAAGCGCAACATGTCCAAGCGCAACATGTCCAAGGGCAACATGTCCAAGCGCAACATGTCCAAGCGCAACATGTTCAAGCGCAAGCAGGTTCAAGCGCAAGCAGGTTCAAGCGCAAGCAGGTTCAAGCGTACATGTTCAAAAGCAGGCAACAAGTGCTGGTTTCCTGGTCGCAGCAGGCGCCTTCAGGACTCGCTGGAGTCGGGCGACGCCGATCCTGAACAGAGCTAGGGCAGATCGATAGCGAAGCACATGTAGTAAAACCATTGAAAGATGGGCCTGAATGAGTTGAGAGTCCGCGAAATGAACGATTCTGCAATTAGATGCAGGCAGCGATTGAGAAATTTAATAGCGTCCTCGCTTATGTCTCATCACATACTTCGGACTTTACGACCTTTTTTACTGTTCGTCGGATCGATCGCTTGCGATTTGTTTCGCAAATATCGATATCTATTGAACACCCGTGTCCATTGAACGCACATGTCCATTGATCACCCATGCCCATTGAACGTCCATGTCTATTGAACGTCTATGAATATCCATGTCTAACGAACATCCATGTCCATCAAATATAGTCTATTTATTGAACTAGTGAATATATTGAACGAATGCATGTATTGAACGTGTGAATATATTGAACGAGTGAATATATTGAACGAGTGAATATATTGAACGAGTGAATATATTGAACAAGTTTATATATGAACTGAGTGAATATATTTAACGAATGAATATATTTAACGAGTGAAATATTTAACGAGTGAATATATTGAGCGAGTGAATATATTGAACGATTGAATATATTGAACGAGTGAATATATTGACCAAGTATATATATATTCAACGAGTGAATATATCCAACGAGTGAATATATTCAACGAGTGAATATATTCAACGAGTGAATATATTCAACGAGTGAATATATTCAACGAGTGAATATATTGAACGAGTGAATACATTGAACAACTGTATATATTGAACGAGTGAATATATTCAACGAGTAAATATATTGAACTAGTGAATATATTGGACGAAAAAAATCTATTAAATGAGAGAATCTACTGAACAACAGAAAGTACTGAACGATAGAATCTACTAAACGAAAGAATCTATTAAACAAGAGAATCTATTAAACAAGAGAATGTATTAAACAAGAGAATCTACTAAACAAGAGAATCTATTAAACAAGAGAATCTATTAAACGAGAAATTCTGTTGACTTCTCACAAAGCGAGATTTCGAAAATCTCCCGTTCGTACACAGTTAACCTGTGCGCAGCTGTGGTTACACACGGACATGCACAAAGGACGAAGGCAAACAATC
>JAWQRP010003953.1:0-12556 GCA_033557875.1 Quadriops clusia
CTACATATTTAACAATTTTTGTTGAATAAAGTTTTCCAAAATATTGCTCTATCGCAATATTTGCAATAAACCTGTAAACTGCACCAATAAACGATAGTTACCTGTTAGCCTACATAAGCCAAAAGTTGATCAACCCGTGTCATTCAAATCGTGAGTCTAAATATCAAATTTGAACCAAATCCGTTGGCCCGTTCAGGCTGCACCCGTGTCCACAGACAGACCGACCGACAGACAGACGTCATTCTAAAAACATGTTTTTCGTATTCCTGGTACCTTAATTAGTGATAAAAAATCAAAATCTCGAAAAGTAAAATTTGGTATGATTACAATACCTCCCTCTATAAATATGGTTGGTAAAAACCATTACGTTATCAATATTTTAAACAATTGAGATTCGAGCGTAATCGTGACGTAATTCCGATAGTTTGTGCTACATGAATTTTTGTGAAAACTTTTTTGGAGTGAAGAGGAAATTTTTCAGAGAGGGGGGAGGGGTGTGATTCTTTTTTTTGTATCTGTCATTCCTTTAGAAAAAAATCTATAAAAATAGGATCCCACAAAAAGTATCTGATAATTTTCAACCTCTAAAAAGTTGATTTATTCGTGTCTTTTTGAAGTGAAAATTGCTTTAGGCGCACCATGGAGAGTGAACGAAACTGAACTGTCACGATCGAGCATTGAGGGGGTTAAGTTTTCGCGCACATAGTTTGGATCTCGATGACAGCGTTATACAATAACTTTTATCTGAAACTTGCCACGAATAACGAAGAATACTTCGACCGTCTAAATTTTCATTGTGTTGCTAAAAACAAAATACATGACCGCAGAGCTGCTGAAGTAGCTATATTTAAAAATACGACAAATATTCTCAGTTAAAATATAGGTTTAGTGGGACATTTGTATAGCGAAAAGCGAAACAGTTTGATATGAAATCGTCGAAATCATTCACTCTTCACAAACGATCAACCAACATTAAATTTAGATAAATTTCAATTAATTAATACCTGCGGAACCACTTGCTCCTCTTCAGGCAACACGTTCTTGGCCACGGACTGCATCACGAAGAGCGCGGCCTCGCTGGCGTCCCACGAGGCGCCCGGCGTCTGCAGGTTGACAAACATCTGCCGGAAGCAGGTCCGGCTGCCGATGACAAACACCACGTCCTTGATCAGGTCCGAGACTTTCAGGCGAAAGTCCTTAAAGTCGTCGCCGTCCTCGAGCAGGCCCTCGTGGTCGGGCTCCATCTGCGCGTGCCGGCAGAGCGCCGTGACGAGGCGTTCCACGTGCGGCCGGAAGAGCTCCGTCGAGGCCTGGGCGTCGCGCTGGTACAGCTCCTCGCTGAGCCGGTACCAGAGGTTGAAGGTGATCTCGGCCACCTCGTAGTCGTGGTGGCCGACGCACATCAGCACCAGGTCCAGGATCTTGATGGCGAAGTGCTGCTGGCCGGGGCCGCTAGTCGTGAGGATCTTGTCGAGGAAGGACTCACCCAGCTCGGTGAAGATGCGGCAGTAGTTCATGCTCTTCTCCTGGTCCTCGGCGGCCACGGAGGCGTGGTATGCCTGCTCGAGCGACACGACGCCCTGGTAGAGCTGCAGCTCCAGCTGGTGCTCGTTGTTGTTGTCCTCGAGGCACTGCAACAGCGTGCAGACGCAGTCGGCGGCCGCGTCGTGCACGGCGCCCGCGCTCTTGCTGTCGCCGAGCACCTGGAAGGCGCGGGCCACGACCGCGTTGTCGGCCGCGTCCGACAGCGTCACCGCCTGCACGGCCACCCACGAGGTGAAGCAGCGGATCACCTTGGTGGTGACGAGGCCCGAGTCCTCGGCCACCGAGAGGCAGGCACGCAGGAACTCGAGCACGGACGGCGCGCACGACTTCAGGTCTTCGATCACCTCCAGCCGACGATTCTCGCCCAGCCAGAAGTTGCGCGACTCCAGCTCCTCGGGCAGGACGATCATGATTTCAAGCAATGGCCACAGGTGTGACTGGCCGAGGCGGCCCATCAGCTCCAGGACGCACTGCCGCCACGAGGGCATCTGCAGGGCCAGGTCTGCCAGCGCCAGACACAGCTGCATCACGATCACCGTGTTCGTGCCCTCGTTCACCTGGCCGATGTGGTTCAGCAGCGACTCCCGCAGCGAGGCGTGTGATTCCACCGGCAGTTCGTGGAACGACTTTTGTATCTTGGTCCGCATCGTCTGCGCCGCGAAGTAGCACGACTCGACGTCCCTTTTCTCTTGCAGCATGTCGTCGGCGATTTTCCACGCGAAAACCTGCGGACCAAGGGCAAGGCTCGTTCGAACGCACGCACGGCGGCGGTCCTAACCTCACAACTCACCGACTTCTGCAAGTCTCCCAGCCACTGCGACGCCTTCTCCTTCTCGGCGGCGTTCGGGTTGTTGTACAGCGCGGACACCGCCATGTACACCACGTCCAGGCCGGGCGCTTGCTCCATTTTACCGTCGCCGTCCCTATCGTTCTGTCCGTTGTCGTCTTTGATGTTGTGTACGTTCGGTCCGGCGCTGACAAACATCAAACGCGTCAAACTGATCTTGGTCGCTGTTTTATCGGCTCTTCATCTCTCCTGCCGCCAGTGCCGGTGTGCCGTTCGGTGCGGTGCCGATAGAGTGCTCTTAGTTATACTTTAGTCTTTGGTCCCCCGTTTTTAAATTAATCAAACGTATACATGGAACTAAAATGTATGAATTTCAAGTCATCTCCGAAACATATTATGTCAACAATATTTACACTGTATTTCATGATTTATTTCTCGACATCATAATTAGTAGATAATAGTCATTTTTTTTCTAGATCAAACAATTTCGAGATTCGGAAAATTCATCATTTTTAAAACTATACAGAAGCTACATAAGTAAAAGATTACACACATATTTTTGTCATTTAGAAAAAGCTTCCCCCTCCGAACGCCGGACCTATACGTCATTCTGGCTCCAGATTTATTGAATGAAATCCGATGTTCGTTAGAGCGGTTCGAGCGGTTACAGCGTAGCGGATAAAGTATCGACATCATCGCTTGCAACCTCCTCAGCGACGTTGATTCCCAAAAAAATCCCGCACAATTGTTTCGGTTCTTGGATCGCGTCAAATTCACTGTATCTGGATCTGTTGCATTTAATGGACGTACGGCCATGCAAATCGACCAGCACGGAAGAAGATGTTCGTCCGTTGTGAGACGCTCTTGAACCGTTTGACGGCAGATGCGACTGCTTTCTTTTGCAGAGGTTGCACATACTGAAAGAAAGGGATGTGGCTTACACGAAAATATCCAACGTCCGTGAGCTCTCGAAAGACTACACCTTCGGCACGATCATTGGCCGCGGAGTTTTCGGAGTTGTCATGGAGGTCAAGTGCAAGAGGGAACATAAAAAATGGGCGATGAAGATCGTTGACAAGGCGCAGGCGGACAAATCCCTCAAGAGCAAGATGATCGCGCGCGAAATTCAAATCTTGAGAATGGTCAGCCACCCGAACATCATTCATTTGGACCGCATTTACGAGTCGACTGAGAAAATGTACCTCATCTTCGAGAGATGCTACCAGGACCTCGGAAAAATAGTCGACGAGAAAAAGACGCTCGACGAGTGGCAGGTCCGCAGAATAATGAACTGTCTCGCGAGTGCGGTAGCGTACCTCCACAAACACGGTGAGGCCCGCGGTGTTCGCGCCGGTAATTAACCACCCGCTAATCCGGGATCGCTTTCCCAGACATCGTCCACAGGGACATCAAGCTCGACAACCTGCTGACGGCCGACAATCCGGACGATAAAAACGACAGTTTCTGGATCAAGGTTACGGACTTCGGTTTGGGAATCATCAAGACCGGTTACAGGGCGGAGGACATGATGACCGAAATGTGCGGTACTCTGGCTTTCATGCGTGAGTGTCGTTTCTCGTACGCGATTTAAGTACCTACGTTGATTCCGTTACGGATTGCAGCACCCGAAATCCTCGCGAAGGGCTCCTACAGTCACCTATGCGACATCTGGTCGATGGGGGTGTGCATGTTCGTCATGTTGAGCGGACGCTTCCCGTTCGTCAACGGCCTCGTCGATACCGACAACTCCAAGCTGGTAGAAGCCATCTGCAAGAGAGAGCCGTCTTTCTCCGAGTTCAATGTCAGTCCGGAGGCCATAAACCTCATGACGAGAATGCTAGCCAAAAACCCGGCGGCGCGCATCACGGCGACCGAAGTCGAGCGTCACGCTTGGCTACGAGGCGAGCCGATGGAACACGATGCGGCGCCCAAGAACGTTCTGGATTTGATGAAGGATTGGAATTTGGAAATGAAGACGGTATTTCTGGTCGTTTTATCAAATTCTAGTAATGTCTCCGCACGGATATCCGCGAATCCGATCGACACGGACCGTGTGCATTTTTTTTTAATCAGATCAAATTCATTAAATTAAATAAATCGATCGAGAGCGATGCCGTTTCATATTCGCGTAGGGGAAAAACCATCTATTGTTTATCCTTTACCGACAACCGACATAGGGAACGAGGGAACTTACCCTCTAAACTATGACGCCGTGTCCCCTTTTCATACTCATAAACATAACCGTAACGACAAAAAAATAAAACAGACATACAAACAACAATTAGATCAATAATTGTAAAAATGCACACGGTTATTTGAAGTAGACTATCAAAATCTATTAAAAACCGCATCAAAACGATTCGACTCTCCCCACTCTAATTCATTTCCGGCGTGAGCCACTCTTTCTTGCTCACTTTTTCTCTCTTTCCCCGCTCTCCTCGAAACGAGCCATCTATCTCACGCAAATGAAACGAGTTTTAATTAATAATTAGTAAAATCCACAATGATTTTTTGGATGCACACAGGCCAGCGCCGGGGGCCTGACGACCCAGGATAACTTCATGACGCACGCTCTTGCCCCTAGAGGTGATTCCATTTCGAGACACGTGATAATGAATGTATATAAAAGAAACGTTTGATGTGCGATTTGTCCAGACCAGACGCGGTCGAACCGCTCTATCCAGAGGATTTCGACGCGCGACCCCGGCCGCGGGACTCGTAACAACGTTAGGATCAGTCGCCAGCTGCATTCGTCGGATGCGTCGGGTTCGCCGGACGCGACCGGATCGGAAGCGCCCGCGGCCCCGGTAGCGGTAGCGCCGAAGGCGAGCAAGAATGCCCCCGCCAGTTACGTGTCGCGGCACGCTCTCTCAAAACCAGGAAGATCGTAGCTCTACCAGAAACAAATTCCCCAAATAAACACGGAAAAAGTGAACGAGTGAAAGATCATGTCATCGTTACAATAAATAACGAATCACAATTTTAAACAAATCTTTAATAATTTAGTACAGAACCGGCGATATCGATTACTCCCAGGCAAGGCCTCATTCAAACATTCGAAACAGCCAAAACCAATAAAATCTCATTACGAGAAATTCGAGGGCAATGATTTGTTTCCTACGATTCCTAACACTCGATGACCGAGGTGATCGATTAAACGGATTAGACCGATAAAACGGATGAAACCCACCATCGATTATTCGAAAGCGAGAGCGCCGGAGCGCCGTCGGTTTGGATCAAACCGTTGCGTCATCGATGAATTACACGAGCGAAGCCGACCGAAGGTGTCCCTCTGCCCTCTGTTCTCGACGCACAATGTCAATAATGGAAAGTGTAGCAACGGCCGGTATTGATTTTAAGGTTATACACGCGAATCTGACCCGATCAAGAAACCGAACTGGGTTATCCGCCTATAAATGCAACACGTGTCGTAAATTCCATCGACATGAAATATAGAAAAATTCGACCGACGTTTACAACTAAACGCGTGCTCGACACGAATTACCTGCATCGAGCGATTAAAACCGGAAACCAAATTACATAAGCGTTTCGAGTGTGAAAGAGGATGCAACGACCTTAGTGAAAAGTAAATAATATGTTTACAAACGTTCAGGTAATTTGTAGATTCTTTATTTCGTAATAAAATCGTTCGGTCTTATTCGTCTGTAATAAAAATACTGTTGTCGTGAAACGAATCGTAGCATTCACACAAGCAATGGAATGAACAGTAGAGAATAAACTTTCCCGTACAAGGAAACAACGTTCGAACGGCAAGAGCGGGGTTGGCGGTGGCCATTTTGAAAGATGGCCGCGTCCATCCTCGCCGGTCAACATGAATGATTAAAACGTAAAAAATAAACCAATGTATTTGTTACTTCGAAATAAAAAATCAATTGTAGTAGTAGTAAATTACAACTCATCATACATACATCAACACACGGAATCTAAAAACAGATGGGACTATCTTCATCAATATTATTATCAACACTAGATTTTGTTTCGTCTTCTTTTTCTTAAAACTCTACTAGTATAACGTTTATTGCCCTAAATCTGGTCGGGTTCCCTGGCCGTCCCTCTGTTAAATATTAACAGAGGGACGGAAGGGAATTACAAAAAGAA
The DNA here is from genome assembly GCA_033557875.1 of Quadriops clusia. NCBI lineage: Eukaryota > Metazoa > Arthropoda > Insecta > Coleoptera > Hydrophilidae > Quadriops > Quadriops clusia. The sequence continues at coordinate 6,452 of JAWQRP010003953.1, forward strand.
TAATAATAATAGTAATAATAATAAACGCAATCGCTACATTTTTTTTTCGGTTTAAATATTTTCGAAAACACTTTGTACATTTAAAAAATTGTTATTATATATATTTATCTATATATCTATATATAATACGACGTTATTGACAATTTTACTTACATCGTATGTATATATACATATATCGTATTTCCCTTCATATTTCTTCATCAAAACACCAACTTATTCTCTAAAAAGGTATTATTATAATTAATATTATTATTATATCTATTTCTCATTTTTCTTTTCTTTACACAAAATGGACATTTTTACAAGTCGAAGGATACGTAATATTAACTGTAAATAAGTTAGATAAAACGGGGGGAAATAAATCATAATTTGATATTACATTAATAAATGTGGAGGTATACGAAGGCGGCCAGCTCCGAATAAAGGTTGTAGTGCAGCCGATGAACGAACCAACAAAGACGAGCAGTTCCCACAAACAACAGTTCACACTTCTACTAGTTTCATTATCGACGGCGCCGATATCGTCGCAGAGAACCACTCAATAATTACTATATTATGCTTGCATTCATATATACTCGTTTAAACATGTATATACATATATATGAATATAAGAAATATAATTTCGTTTGCGCAGGAATTGTAGAGCAGTGATACGAGTCCTTCCCCACTGTTTGTTGTTTTAAGAATAATCCGCCGCATGTCCAGAGTTAATTTGTGGCACTACCGCTTATTTTTGCTGCAACTGTTCAAATAATGAAGAATCGTGTACGATTATTATTATTAATTATACGAACCAATTGGTAATAGTGATTAATAATATAAAACTAATAGAATAAAACGAGTCATACACACTATAATAATTTCTGGTTTTTCATTTTTAAATAAAAACAAAAAGTCTACTTTATTGATAATAAGTCATTAATAATCATGTGTATAAATCAGGTGGTTTGTTTTGCTTAAAAAATCATCTTATATTAAAAAATAATATTCAAAACTAAAAAATAATAAAATTAAGTGTTGCCACAAAGTAGCTCGAGACTTTGCGGTAAATTTTATAGTTGTTGTCGCACACAATGTGCAAAGAGTCTGTTATTATAAACACTCGTCGATTTCACAAGAGAAACTTGGAGCTATTATACATCCTCCTCCTCTTCGTCGACGCCTTCTTCGCCTTCTACTTCCTCCTCGTCGTCATCTGTAAAATCAAACGAATCGCGAATTAGCGAACGGTACGTCAACAGAGTTGTTCAAATTTGGCGCCAATTTTACCTTCTCCTTCCAGCTCCTCTTCGTCACCTTCGGGCATTTCCTCTTCGTCATCGACTTCTTCACATTCCGCCTCTTCTTCTTCCTCATCTTCGATCTCCTCGCCTTCAGATCCCGCGCCGTTCTCCTCTTTCCTCGCCTTCTTTACTTCGTCGGCTTTATCCTAATAAACAGAACGCCGATTACAATGGCGCGAATCACGGCTGAACGAAAACGTATTATGTTATGTAATTTAACGTAACGTAAAGAGCGTTACGATAACCGTTGAAGAATCCCTTCCGGATAATAATAATAATAATGCAGAGAGGGTAACCCAGGGGGGATTTTCTCCCACCCTGACAGGAACGATACGAGAGAGGGTGACAAATTCGGTAAAACTCACGACGCCGAGTCTTCTAGCGGATCCGGTAATCAACAAGAGTGAAAGGAGATGGAGAGACAGAGAAACGAGAGAGTATACACGTTCGAACTAATATAATGATTTCGTCGTGTGCCATTCCCACACACAAATACGCACACATATACATGTATAATACTACAACACGGCGAACACGGCACGGTGCCCCTGTTTGAGGGTAAACCTGGCAGAATGTTATTGGTCACTCCCCCTCTCGTTCGGATGGTGGGGAACGACCGGTCGGTGGGGGGAAATCGAGGCGAAAGAGAAAAATAATAGCCGGTAAAATTTGTAGAATAGAGACGAGAAACGTACAGCGTTTTCCACGCCAACAATAATTAAGCTCGTCGTGAGATCGTTCGCATTTTATTATAAACGGAAAAACGTAGAGGAAAAAACCGCTCTCGGTCTTCATTAACCGGGGCCATTCATAAAAACGATACGAAAACACGTTCGAGATAAACAAACGGGAACGTTTGGGGTCACGGAGTAACTATGAATAATAACAAGAGAAACTAGATAAGATAAAACTACGTCTTCCCGCTATTATCCGAATTTTATCGAGGTGAAATCATTCACCGTTTTCGCAATTACAGAGACCGCTTCTTAAAATGTCCGATATTATTTTAATATTATTATTATTAGAAACGATAGTTCACAAAATTTAAAACAAAAATAAAAAAAAAAAAACTAGACTTGTTTACCAATAACAAACGCAGCTACAACAACATGAATATGCATATTTAACTGCGTTTCGATATATAAAATGATATAATAAAACTTGTCAGCAATTTAGATTTCGCATTAACATAATTGCATTATCGAATGTAAATTGTAAAACAAATATTAAAAATATTGATAAATCTATAATAATAGCGAGGAGGTATATCTAAACTGCTATTGATTTAGAAAGACCGCCATGTTCAAACGCCAAGGTTATAACTAGCCTCTCGAGAGGGACGCCATTAAGCTATGGCGGGACGCCATCCTCCATATTTGCTCTATATTTATATTTACAGGGAAAAAACGGCAAACGAACTGCGAAACGTCGCAAAGACATCGCGAATCAGCGGGAGACGAAACGAAAAGACGCGGTCGTCCACACGTGTCGAAAACGTGAACGCGGCACGAATGGCGAGCCTCTAGGCGAACTCACATGGCAGCACAACACTGTTATTGGCCTGGTAACAGGGAAACGCGTAACCGATATCGCGATAAAGACGCTCCCGTGCATCAGAACGACGCGTTAAGCAAACGGATCGAGGACGAAGTTGCCCGCGAAGCGGTCGGAAACAAACGGCGTCATGTTATGATGCCGCTAGACGAATGCGCGCAAACACTCACCTCTGCCGGCCTTTTCGTTCCTTTGATTTCGCACTTGGCGTCCGTTTTGTCGCTGTCGGCGATTTTCTCCACCGCGACTTCGTTGTTCTCCTTGGTACTCATTTTGCTGTATATTTTACGAACGTGGTTTCGTCTTCTCACGAAGTTAACAGCACGGCAACCGAACACACAACTGACCGGCAAGCTGCAGCCTTTGTTCAAAAATGAAGATGGCGCTTCTACGCCGATCGCGGTCTCTGATTGGTCGGATTACCGGCATTTTATTCCGCTCCTGTTTCAACAGACAAAATTAACGCAAGCACGGAACAATCGCAACCGATCCCGTAAAACATAATTTTTTAGGAATCGGCTTATCGGTTTATTTTATATTAATTCGTGAGTTTCTCGAAGGAGGGGTTCGAGAGTACATGGACCCTACTTCAACGTCTGCGGTGAAGATTAAATGCTTAGTGCCGGAGATTCACCACCAGAGGCACTCCGTCATTAATGACGTCAACAGTACCAGCGTCTTTCAAAATACCGGGGGACAAATCATTAACGATTATTCTAGTAGATACGTCACATTGCACGTTTTATTCCCTTCCGGACTAATTATCAAAGTATTAAATGACACTTGTTTCCACTTTCAGATAAAATCATGAGATAATTACGTTTCAAATTCGTCGTATTTATTTTACGTATAGTGTGACGTTGGCGTGCTTCATTACCGACCAGGGTACCGGATAACGGCAACCGCGCCAACTTCACGCTCTCCCTTCAATTCTTTTCGATCGTGTCCCGCTCCCATAACCAAACAATATGGTGAGTTTTCGATAATATATTACTTATCCGCGATCATCCGTGATTCTCTGCTATTTTCGTGAATCGTTTTTCATTTAAAATGGTAGTGCGGAAAATGATTGTCTCGAATAAATGTTTATTTTGTGTGATACGTGGAATAATCGATTCGTTTATGATAGGTGAACGTGCCGAAACAACGTCGTACCTTTTGCAAAAAATGCAAGGTACACAAACTGCACAAGGTGACGCAGTACAAGAAATCTAAAGAACGTCACGCGTCCCAGGGTAGAAGGCGTTACGACAGGAAACAACAAGGTTTTGGTGGCCAAACGAAACCGATTTTCCGTAAAAAGGTACCAATTAAAACCGATAATAAATTGAAGTAATAGGTTGTTAATACTTTCCTTCGTTTTTAGGCTAAAACCACAAAGAAAATCGTGTTGAGGATGGAATGCACAGAATGCAAATACCGTAAACAGATTCCACTTAAACGCTGCAAACACTTTGAACTTGGTGGTGACAAGAAACGCAAGGGTCAAATGATTCAGTTCTAAATGTTTATATTTGACTTAATAAAAAAACACGTTTATACAATTATTGTATAAATTATTCTTTATTACTATTATTATTAAATAATATATACAATATTTATTTATTTATTTATTTATTAAACATGGAGTGATTCTTGATATATTTTTATAACGGACCACAGTCCATACAGTATATTAAGAATCGCTCTTAATGTCTCGCTGTTAGTTTTATCACGTTTTTGAAATAATAAATGAATTATGTTTCGGTTGTGTCAGATTCTGGTGGAATATTCATATCGGGAGTGCTGTAAAGAAAGCAATTAGTGTATAAACACGGCCGAGTCACAAATGGTAACTTACTCTAGAATGGTTGGATCGAGATCTTCCTGTTGCATTTTTAACTTAACGGCTGCATTTGGTACTCCAAACTGTACCATTTTGAAAAACCGTGCGTAACGCGGGTGCTCACAAGCTTTCGGACCACTTGTGACAGGTTGCTCATGACTCGGCTCCTGAATTTCAGGCAGATCGAGTTTGACCGACTCGGTCTGGTTTTCAGCTACGGTCGAAGCCGGGTCGCTTTTCAGGGAAGCAATCGACGATAGCTGAAAACTCGCACGCTTAATATAAAAATGTTTCGCTAATAACGACGGTCAGTTGATAATTACTTGCGCCTCTAATATGAGCAGAGAAGCCTCGACCTTCTCGATTCTACATTGGAAATCCATCAAACGTATCTCGCAGGACTCGGCAAAATTGTTTAAGAAACTGACGGTGCTCATTATGAAATGGTTCACGAAAGCAATCGTTCGTTTTTGGTGAATAGGCGGAACCTATTGTCGCGTAGTTTTCGTTGCGGTTTCACTCGTTCGACACTTAGAATTACACTTAGAAAACTTACCTGCCGGAAGTCAACATTGGGGTTGAGGCCTGTCAACCCTTCCGTTTCCATCGTTCGTAACTGAAACAGAATTGCGACGTTGGATTGTCGGTGATACGGATGCTACCAAGTCGACGCCATTGTTGCGATCGTTGCGATTGTCGTCGGGATTCGCGAATTACGACCGTACAACTTGTTCGACCGCTATCGCAGCCGTCGCAGCCAACATTGCATGCAGTATTTATTAAAATACATCTCTACGATCTCTACTACGACCGTCCGGTCGGAATGTGATTTCTTTACGAAATACATAGTTCTTCATTGTTACGATACGAAAAATCATATCAATTTTAGATGGCGACACTGATCGACAACCCTACTCGCCCTACCGTGATAATAAACTGTTTCGAGATGATTGAAACGAATTGGTAATAAATAGTAAATTAAGTTTCGTTGAGTTTATGGCTGTCGTTGTTTTACTTGCAATTGGGTTTTCTGAGTTTTGCATCTCGTACACCCCGTACACCGCTCCGTACCGTGTGTAGGGTTGTTACCGTTGGTACGTGACGTGCGTGACGTCCGGAACGTCCGTGATTCGTTAACCTAAACACCTGTGCTAAACACCGTATTTACGACCGTACTCGTTCCACATCAAATAATCTTACACAAACAAACTTCAACGGTGCATTTAAATGAATGACCTGACTGAATGAGTACCACCAACAATGGACGACAAAATAACAGATCTTAGGCAAATATTAGATCAGAAAAAGGTAAATGTGATCGTATCATATTTATAATCGTAGTTATGGTTATGTTCGTAATTCGAGGAATGCGATTGCAGGCAGCGACGGCAAACTGTTCATCCCCAGATTCAAAAAACAGTTTGACTACAGACTCTGCTCGAG